>CM077574.1:30722320-30970320 GCA_039657325.1 Stephania cephalantha | reverse complement strand
GAGGTAAGAGCTCGCGGGAGTCTTAACTTTCGAGACAAAAGGAAAGACATAAGAAAAGTTATAAAGATGAAATGAGTCTCTTCTCCAAGTAAAATCTTCAATGGTCTTTGTTCTCCTTTGATATTATTGGACAAATAGTCGGTGGAGAAATCTATTGGATTAAGACCTTGAGACGATGTGTTAGGAGAATGGAAATTACGAAATAATGAGATACTAAATGACTTTTGAGGAAACTCAAAGATGGTGGACCACTTTTAAAAATGATGTAATACTAGTATTGAGACTAGTTTGGAAGTAATGAAAGTTATTAGGTAAATAAATTAGTGGTATGTGATTAAAGACTAATGAGTTTGCAAACCACTAATGTAAGTATACATGTAGTTGTTATGAAGTAGAGAAATTCCGGTTGTGGTGTGAATCCATATTGGAGTAACGAAGTGGTTTGTTAGATAATAAAAAAGGACCAGTTTAATCGAAGAATATAATAGTGAGTTGGTAAGATATCCCTAGTCTGTATACTATTATTAGTACAGTATGTGATACTAAATTGGAGAAGAACAAGTGGTCAATGAATTTGAGGATTTGAGGAATCCAAAGAATAATGTATAATAGTAGGGATGAGTAGTCATTGCCTAGGATTGAAAACTCGATTCGATAATTGAAGTGAAATCAGGATATTCTCGAGAATTAATTGAGATCTGATTGTCACGATGATATGATAAGGATATATTTAAAGATGATTGGAAGCTTGTCTTTGGATCGTTTCAAATGGATGGTGAAAACCATTGGAACTTAATAGAACTCATGTTATGTTCATAAATGAAGGGTGTTAAGTTTAAAAACTCTATATTAATCAAGTTGTTATTGTGTTATCAATAATGACATGGAATACTTTGAAGACTTAGAAGATGCACGAGCAATTACAGTACATAATTGTAATTGTGGTAACGGTAAACTAATTTAGACCAGATTTTGCAATTGTCGATTGCTAAGTTTCAAAGGATTAATTAAGGGGTATGAGTGTTGAATATGTAACAGTAAATCGGGGGATTTGATTGTGATTAAGACAATATGAGATTGTCTTATATTCCACACAAAAGCAAAATAGAAAAGAAATCTTGAAATAATTGAGATAGCTACACATGATTGATCTAGGGATCTATAATATAATTGTAATTTATTCAGTTAACTCAAGTGCGAGATGGTTATAAGTTGAAATCAAATGAAATAATGCCTTGGAGGAAAGTGAAATTATAGTTTGACAATAATGTTTGCTTGATGATACCTAAATTATTGGAAGAGTTAGAGGTTCATCCTCCGGAGAAACTTATGATTTAGGTAAGAATGTGTGATGATACAATAAAGCAAGATTGTAGCTTATCTTCTAACGCTATATATATAGTTCAATAATTGTGAGAAGAATTATTATAGATTGATAATCTGAGATCACTAATTTGGTAATTGTACCAAATATGGAAAGACATCACTTGTAAATAAGAGAAAAAGTTGTTGAGGATCATTTAATCATTCTTTAAGATTATTGAGAATCTTAAAGGAATCATTAAAAGACAACCTGGAAATATAAATCCAATGGATGGGTTTAAAGTTGAATAAATGAATTTCAAGCATGTGAAAATTTGAAAAGTGGAATTGTCAGAGTGATAGAAATAAAAGGTAAGATAGTTACCTTGAAAATTTCCTAAGTGTTAGAAATTCACTCTGAAACATCACTCATCAAGGTGATTGTATTGACAATGTCTTGAATACAGAAAAGGATAGAGGTTATAGTTATAATAAAAGTTGCTCAGTAATATCTCTTAAGTGAGATGTTTACTGATGACCAAATGGAAGTCCTATGCAGGCACATCATCAGCTGAGTTGTCTTGATTGATAACTACACGTTTGTTCTTTGGGGTTCAGATTGGAGCTGAGCTATTGACGATTGATTGAGTGATGAATTATGGAGATTATCAAGTAGGTCAAGGATGACTACTAATTATTGACATTTGGTAAAGATAATCTCTGATAAAAAATAATTGAGCATGTAAGTTCTTGGAACTTGAAATAAAAAGCGAGGCAAGAATATGTTGAGAATCTCGTTGATTTCTTTGAAAATTCATTCAGGTGAAATACAAAATCATTATGATAGGAATGAGTTGTTGGTGACCTGGAATGACAATTGACAGTGTCAATTTATAAAGGAATTTGAGATATATCAGCAGTTGAAAGCTGAAAGATATTAACCTGGAGGGTTATATTATTCTTGCCTTATATGAATGGCATTTCATGCTTAGAAATTCATAATGGATTAACTTGAGTTGTGGTGACAGGCTAGAAGGTTGTTGATGTTATAATTATAGAGCCTTGACGAGTTTGAAAATTTCATGCTAGTATTATGGTTTAAATTCTCGTGGAAGAATAAGTGAGATATATGTGTGTAGAAGAGTTGAGAGTTATGGAGAACCAGGATTATTATTTCGATAAGGAGCAGAAATTTTGCTTCCTAGGGGAAGAAATGTTTAATACAGGAGGGACCTTTCTCAATCTTAACACAATATATACTGCAAGCTGATCTTAGTTCAAAGAATGTAAATTTTAGATCTTATAACTTGGAAAATCTTAGTTATTGGAAGAAATATTTTCTTAGCGTAAGTTCTCGAGGTATTGATATTATCGAGCTAAATGTGAAGTTGAGGTACTTACCTTAAAAAGTTGATGCTTTACTTCATTGTCAATTGGTGTAGGATAAGAAGTCGAGATACAAGTTAATTTAAGCTTTGAGTAATTTACAACTACATATCAAGGTGTTAGCAGATTTGTTGGTATACAATTACAACTCAAATATAAGGAGATGATTCGATGGTGATCGGTTATCGGAAGATAATCAAATTATATAGTGTGTTACAATGATTAACGACTAGTTTAGATTATCTGATTAGTCGGTTTACGTGTGCATTACGGTTCATGGATAGATTGTGGATTCAACTCGGATCGGTTGAGGCGGGAATTGCTATGAGAATCTTATAAATCTCTTCACTCTATTCATCTAGGTAACGATAAGATTATCGCGAAATGAGGCATATTTATTGTTAGCCTGGAATGAGAAAGCGATGTTATTGAGTTCTAAAGATATATGAGACATGTCGAGCAAATTAAGGCTTGAGCATAGGAAACCAAGAGGGTTATTGCATTCTTTGCCTATTCCTAAATGGAAATGGGGACATAGATTGATGGATTTTTTCGTCTACCTTTTTGTCGAGTGAGCACGGTGCGGTATGGGTTTGTAGTTAACGAGTTGACAAAGTGCTACGCGCATTTCTTGCCATTTTCCATAAGAAATCCTCTTGACCAATTATGTGAGATGTACATACATGAGGTAAGATTTCGGGGTGTTTAAGTGTTGATTATTTCGGATAGAGATCAAGAGATTCACGTCAACGGTGGAGTGAATTGTTGCAACTGATTTGGGAGCGATCTTAACCTTGGTATGGTATATTACCAGGTAGATCGATAGGCATTGGAATGATTAATTTTAGCGCTAGAGGATATACTTCGAGCTTTTGTTTTGAATTTTGATGGTAATTGGAAGAGGTACATTTCTCTGTGTGAGTTCTTTTGTAGTAACATTTATCAAGCTAGCATTGGAATGCTCCTTTAAAGCTTTGTATGGTCAATCATGTCATACAGGAGTGTTTGGGGAAGGGTTGAGATACAAGTTTATTGGAATCGATGTTGATTCGAGAACCACAAGAGGGAATGTAGCGAGATTTGCCGGCGTTTGACTACGGCTTTCATGACTAAAATAGAAGAGATACTGTAGAAGTAAATATCATAGGTTGTTGGAGATTTCAAGGACAATTATGTTTTGTTGAAAATCTCACCTATGAAAGAAGTTATATAGATTCGATTTGTGAGGTAAGCTAGCTTCAAGGTATATTGAGCGGTTCAAAGTAAAGGAAAGGATTGGTTTTGTTGCTTACGAGGTTAGAGTGCCTTCTAAATAGTCGAAGTTAATATCTTCCACGTGTTAATACTTTATAAAATGAAGATTGAGTTCACTTCAAAAAGCTGATTTCAAATGAATGTGATCTTTGGGAAGACTTATCTTACGATGAGCGATCAAGTGGGTTACTTGATCGTAAGATTTAAAAGTTGAGAACCAAAGAGATTCCTTTGGATAAAGTGAAATGGAGATTTCACAAAGATGAGCAACTAACACAGGGCGAGAATTATATATAAGGGCAGATTTCCATTTCTCTTTGAAACTACAAGTAACTTTACGATTACCTTAATTTCAAGGAAAAAATTACTTTAAATTGGGGAGGCTATAACGACTTGTTACATTTAAATTGGTGATTAGTACTAATCCAAATCTTAATTAACCGAGTTAGGCTCGTGGTTGAGTCAGAACGTACCTCGATTATAGTGTGCGTTCGTTTGCATAACGAATTGTGTATGTTTGAATTGCTAAATGAATTTATATATAGGTTATTATATAATAAGGAAATTATACACAAAGCCAATAATTAAAAAAATACATAATAAACAATAAGTTGTCGGGACACCAAGTGCTACGAGTGGTCGTGGCATGAATGTGCAGCTTTCAAAGAACAACTTCTAGACACGTCTGGTGAATATATTAGCGAAGGAATGCATGAGATATATATTTAGATATATATATTGGAAAATAAAAGAATAATTGAAATATATGGATCATTTGATCATCTCGAACGGAGCGTAAGTGCTTGATGTGTCAAGATTGGTGTAATTATAAGGAGTTTCACTTTAACACATCAACAACTTGATCGGTCCTAAGATAGATAGCGATGCGCGTATCTCGAGGAAAACAATATATAAAAATAAAAGTCCATCGTTGTCCTCATTCAATCGATCATTGAGAAGCATAGAGGGTTTGTTTTCAATTTCGGATCGAAGGGGATTGTTACGAGAGTCGAATTCAACGAAGTTGAGGATCTTAATCAACTCCAAATCAGGAGATCATCACTTTGGTAAGTGTTTTTTTGAGTTACTTGAAGTTAAATTTATGGGTGATGATGAAATCTCTGTGAATTGGATTGTTTGTTAATTATAGGCGATTTATAACCTCATTAGAGGTCCTCTCACGATGATTTGGGAGTGTTATTGTTGTTGTCGGAGCGATTTGGTGATGGAACATTGGGCTGCTTTGCCTTTTTGCTCACTTTGTCGAGGCGGTGTAGGGTGGAGCGCATTCCACCTCACAAAGGAGCGCGCTCCTCCATCGGTGTGATGAATACAGTTGGTGGAGCGCGCTGGCTCATTGAGGAGCGCGTTCCCACCACTAAAAATAACGAATGTGCTGATTTTTTCATAGAATTTTCTAAGGTCTTAGGGGCCGACTTAGGGGTTCTAAACATAAGGTAATTGACCTATATTGATCACAAATGATTAGTGATAGGTTGAGTGACTCGAAAACTTAGGAAGTTTGGATGGATACTTAACCGAGTGAAGTAATCTGATTGACTTATTTACCAATATTGCTGGCTATTTTATATATAGCTCATGTAGTTTAAGAATTTGGAATGAGGGACTATGTACTTTGTGATGGTTTTCAATAAACAAAAAAATGGTGTGTAATGTGACCATGCTATAACTCTTGGTTTTTAGAATAGATTTATAGGAGATGGGTTCCATTCAGGCCTATATATAAATCTTGCTCAATTCGTTAGGTTGTGTGGATTTCCTACACACTAGTGATTTGTTCGGTTTGCATATTTGCTTAGCTAATCCGAGTGGATTAGATGTAATTAGTTGTTCACTTCGCATAATTAGATAACGCTGCAGATTAGGTAATCATACAAGCTGTGGACTAAACTAAGTGGAGTCCTACCTTTCACTAGTTAGTCTGTTCTCTCCTAATTAGTGTAAAGGCAGATTGCCCTTCACTTAAATAAACCAAAACAACCGAATCCGAATATGAGAGAGATGAAGTTGTGTGCAAGATTACAATGGCATAGCAAAATAGAGTAGTTATGGTGCATAACTTGCACCATGATTGGAGATCTTTGTCTCACAACTCTACATGTGCATTTTTGAGTCACGGTGGTTGGAACTCGGTGTTGAGGAGCTTGAGCGCGACGTGCCATTGCGAACGATGGAGGCAAGTGATGGGTCCTAGGGTTTCTACTCCATTAATGGAGTGTGGAGTGTGTGGGTGTCGACAATAGTGGGTGTTGCTAGCCAAAACCAAAAAAAAAGCTTGAAAATGAAGTTCGACATACCCATTTCGGTCTTCTTCTTCTCGAAACGAGACGTTCCACCTTGGTAGGGTTCGATTTCTCGATTTGCAATGTGGAAAGCGATGGTAGGGTTTCAATTTAGATTTATCGGTTGAAATGTGAGAATGATAAAGCTTGCTTTGGGGTTTTATATGGGGAGGGTATAATGGGCATTTTCATTAAATCACTTAAAATCTATCATGCCAACCAAACAAGTCTTCAAAATCGGATTACCCCAATCCATAGCAATGTAATCAATGTTTGTTAATCAGGCCACTATCAGAGACAACCATATCAACCACTTGAACACACCATAAGGGGTTTGGGATAGAACCATTGGGCATTATTGGATGGGCTAGAGAGCACATATGCACTGATGTGTTGGTCTAACAATCGCATTAATGGTGCTAGTGGGTAATCGATCCTAGTTTTTATAAATAGAATGTGGATCGCGAGTGTAATGACCATGACATTTGCTTTGCATGTGTTATCTAATGAATTATATGCTTTCCATCTTCTTGTTAGTTAACATTGGTGCATATTGTTATGGCTAATGTTCTTGATTATTATATGGAATATCGATGGCTCTGTGAATCTATTTACTCAAAAAGTTGGAGCGCTCACTGATAAACATTTCGGAGAGTAATCTGGACAGACGCTACGACTACGGGATGGAGAAGATATAGGAGTCTTGTTATTCTCTTCAATGTAATGAGTTTTCCCTTGTCTTATATATTTGTATTGGAATTACGGTTTATAATATCACAAGGGATGGGTGATTTTATATAGCGAAATTATTACACTTTGATTTAATCTTTGTATATGTATTTAGTTAATCGAAAAAGTTTTAAATTTACTGCTACGTTTATTAATTATTTTATATCGATATTCGATATACAGTAGTGTTCATTAGGTGAAGGTGGTAAGGCTGCTGGCTCTAGTTAAGTCAGGTGAGGGTAATCTTGGCTTAATTAGGATTTCAAGTCGGGTATCACCTTAATTGCATTAGGGGATGCTACATTCAAGGCAACTCAGGTTTATGAAAGAAATTATCTAGTTCATGATTTTGAGCTAGCTACAGTTTTTTTTGCCTTGAAGATTTGGAGGCACTACTTGTACGGTGTGAATTTATAGTACTTTCAGATCATAAGAGTCTGAAATACTTGTTTACTCAGAGTGATTTGAAAATGAGGCAGTGTAGATGACTTGAGTTCCTCGAGGATTATGACTTCAATCTTGAGTAACACTAGGCAAAGCAAATGTGGTTCTTGATGCCTTAAGTAAGAGAAGAACAGGTATAAAGAACGTAGTTAATGCTACAGCTTCTCAGCTTAGACTTCTTACGCAAGTGTTAGTCATGATGATTCATGAACGTCAGTACACATCATGGCGAGTGAGCTACTTCTAGAGCTACTAATCTATTCTTACGTGCTTAGATTTGGTGAAATGGAGATGATTTAGCGGGTAATTATTTGTTATAAAGCTAATCGGGGATTAAATAGTGCGTCAAAGGTTAGCGGCTAGTGTAGAATATCTGATTTGTCAGTTTTTGATGATAGTTCATTGTGATTTAGGGATAGATTGTGGGTTCCAGTGAGGATCAGTTGAGGTAGGAGTTATTATGGGAATGTCATATATCTCTTTTCTATATTCTTCGGGTAACACTAAGATGTATCATGATATGAGGCATGTTTATTGGTGGCGTGGGATGAAGGCGATATTGCGAGAGATTGTAAAGAGATGTAAGATAGGTCAACAAGTTAAAGGTGAGCTTAGGAAACCTATAGGGTTATTGCATTATCTTCGAATTCACTGAGTGAAAATGGGAACATATATCGATGGATTTCATTTCTAGTCTACCTACTGAGTCGAGCGTAAGCACGATGCGGTATGGGTTGTAGTTGACGAGTTGATGAAGTTTGCGCATTTCTTGCAAGTTTCCATGCGAGATCCTACTAGACCAATTACGTAAGGTGTACGTACGTGAGATGTTATGATTTCATGGAGTTCCAATGTCGATTACTTCGGATATAGATCAGACATTCACATCATGATTGTGGAATGAATTTGAGAGGCTATTTGGGAATTGTTCTTAACCTCGGTACAACATACCATCGGCCAGATTAATAAACGGATTGAACGGTTGATATTGATGTTAAAGGATATGCTTCGAGCTCGTGTCTTGGAGTTTGGTAGTAACTAGAAGAGATGCATTCCACTTGTGTAAGTTCTCTTATAATTATAGTTATTAGGCTATCATTGTAATGGATCCTTTTGAAGCTACGCCAGGTTCGTCCTTGTTGTTCACCTACATGTTAGGCGAGAGGTTTGAGATAATGTTTTGTTGGGGCCATAGTTGATTCAGGACTACACATAGAGAAATTTAGCAAATTTAGCGGCGTTTACCTATAGCACAACTAAGACAAAGAGATACGTAGATAAACATCATTGGTTTTGGAGTTTTGAAAGGACGATATTTTCTTGTTGAAAGTATCACCTATGAAGGGATTGTATATGTTTAGATTATGAGATAAGCTAGCTTGAAGGTATATTGGGCCGCCATAATACGGGAAAGGATTGGTCCTACGCTTTACGGGTTAGAGTTGCCTCCTCGGCTAACTTAGGAGTTTATATTGTCTTCCATGTGTCTATGCTACATAAAAAGGAGACTAAGTTCACTCGAAAGTTGATTGGAATGAATTTGATCTTCGGGAAGACTTATCTTACGATGAGCTGATCGATTTAGATACATGATCATAGGGTTCGAGACGGCAGAGAACCAAAGAGATTCCTTTGGTGAAAGTGAAATAACTTGATTTCAAGGAGATGAGAAACTAACCTGGGAGCAGGAATCTTATATGAAGGAGCAGTTTCCATTTTTTTTAGGTTGTAGTATAAAAAAGAATTTATATACAAGCCTATAATAAAAAAAAGTAAATAAACAATAAATAGCCGGTACACCAAGTGCGACGAGGGGGTCATGAAATGAATGTGCGCACTTGAGAATACTCGTAGGCATGTCCAGTGAATTTATTGGTGAGAATATACACAAGGTATATATATTTATATATATTTGATATATAAATATATATATATATATATATATATTGGAAACTATATGTTTAGTTTGAATTATATAGATCGTTCGATCGCCTTGAGATGAGCGTGAGTGTTGATTGTGTCAACATGTGTGTAGCATAGAGGTGTTATGTTAGCACATCGATCATTTGATCATTACCTCGAGATAGCGCGAGCGTAACTCGAAGGAAAATCCATATATTAAAACTAAAACATTCAAACTAATCCTCACAATTGATTGAGAATGAGAGAGTAGGCTGAGGGTTTAGTGTTTTGATCTTGTGGAATCAATCTAAGGAGATTTGCAACATAATTTAAGGAGATCAAACAACTAGAAATCCATAGATCACTAGTTGGTAAGTTAAGTCTTTATGTTTGACGTTCAATTCAATAGCGGATGATGATTTCTTTGTGAATTGTTGTGTTTTATCAGCTGAAAAAGGATTTATACCTCACTAGAGGTCCTCCTTGATGTATTTTGGGAGTGATTAATGTTGTTGTGTTGATTTATGGATCGAATAGTGGTAATTATTCTTAGGTGTTAATTGTAGAGACGATAAAAGGTGGAGCATGCTTTACGTATCGAGAAAGCGCTCCTTCATCATTTGGGAAGAACTTCGGCGATGGAGCGCACTTCACCAATTGACGGATTGCGCTCCCACCTGAAAACAACAACTATCTTGAGTATCACTTAGAATTTCTGAGGTCTTAGATCTTGACCGAGGGTTCTAAATATAGGGTATTAGACCTATCTTTGTCACAAATGGTTGTGACCGGTGTTGGATCATTGGGAAAGCATGAGTGACTCGAAAAGTTAGTGAATTTCTTTACGAAAACCTAAATCGAGGTAAGTATGGATTCGCTTATTTATCAATGTTGCTTGGCTATTTTAGTATATGTAACTTCCTACTTAGATAAATGGAAAACGGTGTTTAATGTGATTCACGAGAGTAAGTTCTTGGGCCAGAGACAGGGTTATATAGGTGATGGGTTACCTTCCCAGAAGCATATATGTAACTTCTACTTAGATAGGTTGCGTGCATTACAAACTCACTAGAGGGTTTAGGATTGAACCATTGGACATTAATAGATTGATTAGATAGCACATCGATCAATGTGTTGGTCTAGCAATAACATTAATGGTGCGGTGGGTAATTACGATGTAATAGTCATTTACAAACGGACTTGTATATGTTATTTGTTGAAATATATGCTTTTCATAATCACAGGTAGTTAACATTGGTGCATGTCGTTGTTATATAATATTCTTGATTATTATATGGAATGTTAATGCGGCTTTTTGAATCCTTACTTTCTAAGCAAGTTGGAGCACTTACCTAAATTTAACATTTTAGGTTTCCTCAAATGTAGGTTGATGACTTGTTCGATCGATTGGTAGGAGCATAATTTTTCTCGAAGATGGACCTCTAGCAGTGTAATCAAATTTGTTAAGGATTCGAGATGAGGATATTGAAAAGACCATTTTCACACGAGATATGGTTCTTTTCGGTTCAACTGTTATGCCATTTGAAATCACAAACGCTTTCTAAAGATGTTTATGAATTTGATGCACCTAGTGTTCGGCGATTTTCTTGATCGGTTCGTGATAATTTCCATTGATGCTTTTCTTATTTCTCATATGAGAGAGGATTATGAGGGACATCATGTCTCAACTTTGCAAACTTTTCATGACCATCGATTATATGCAACGTTTAGCAAATGTGAGTTTTAGGTGTATCACGTTCGGTTCTTGGGTTACGTTGTTAGTGCTTATGTGATTTTTGTAGATGCGAAGAAGGTCGGGGCTATCATTGACTGCTGCCAGTACGACTTCATAGGCACGAGTTTCATAGGTTTTGCACGTTAATATATGGAGGTATGTACAAGATTTCTCTCGATAGCCATGATGATGACAGATTTTGGCTAAAAATGACATATGTTTAGATTGGATGATCAATGTAAGTTAGTTTTACTGTGAGATGAAGGATAGGTTGAGTACGACACCTATTTTGGTATTGCAAGAGGATGCCAACGATTCGACCTTATACAGAGCGCATCGGGCACATTGTTAAATGCAATACTCATGTAGGTTGGTAAGGTTGTAGCAAACGCGTCTTGGCGGTGAAGGTATGTGAGAGGAACTACCGTTCATGATCTCGAGTTAGCGGTGGTAGTATTTGCATTAAAGGCTTTGTGAAAACACTATGTTTATGGTCAAAGGTTTGTTCTTTTCACCAATCATTAGAGCCTCAGTATTTGTACACTCGAGATGGAGTTGAACATAAGAGAAAGAAAGTGGTTTGAATTGTTGAAGGACTATAACTTAACAATCGAGTATCACCTAAGGAAGGCGAATGTTGTTCTTGATGCATTGAGTAGTAGATAGTTAGCTCCACAGATTCGACCTGACTTTGGTTTATTAAAGGTCGAGCTTTTTATGTGCGTTATGGGAATTCCGGCTAGTACGAGAATTTATGCGATTGGACTTCAATCGATTCTGTCCAGACGATTATTGAGGGATAGAGGTCGATTTCAATTTCGTTGTTCTTGTAGTAGAGTTGATAGTCGATGAGCTATTTGAGATTACGTTGTTACATCGGACCAGTTACGAGATTTTAGAGTAGGATTTAGATTTCATAGATTCGAGTTGATGAATGACATTCTTCGTGAGTCTCATTGTTCTTATTACAATTTTCATCCGGGTTGACAAAGAGATGTCTTGGGATAAGTGGCATTTGTATTACTATGTTGACATTCTAAAGTAGGATTTGCATGAATACTAATATTGTAAGATACATAAGAAAGTGTAAGAGCGCGATAGGTAAAGGCATTGTATCGAAGACACTGGTGGCTTGCTATAGCCGTTACCTATTCCTTAGTGGAAGTAGGAGCACATTGCGATTTATATGGTCACAATATTGCCTAACACTTGAGAGGACATTTATACTATGTGGGTTATCATTGAATGACTTAAGATGTCAACTCACTTCTGCCCATTTGATTATCCAACTCTTTTGAGCTTAAGCAAGTTATATGAGTGTGTGATTGTCATGTTGCATGAAGCACCAATAACTATTGTATTAGATAAGGATCCTCGGTAAATGTTTTGCTTATGGCGAGTTCTGAGGATCACTTGGGCACTTGTATTCATCTTGAAATCGCTTTTAACCCGAGGCCAGATGATGAGTCGAGCGACTAATCCGGGTATTGGAGGATATGCTCAGAGCTTGTGTGCTCGAGTTTAGGGGTGATTGGGAGGAGTATCTTAATCTGTATGAGTTTTCTTATAATAACAATGTTGGGTTTTGCGGTTCATACGAGCGAAAAATTTAAAATAATTTTGAAAAACCCGACGGGATCGTAAATAAGTTCCATTAAACTAGATCTACAAAATTAAACCATACCTTAATCAGTGATTTCCTTCTCTGATTGTTAAATCTTCAAGATGTTGAAGTGCGCGTCCTATATCGAAAATCCACATACGAACAGTGACCACATTTTTGAGTGTTAGCGACAGAGAGATTGGAAATAGTTCTTCTTTCTCTCCCCGAAAATCTAGTGAGCTCGAAAATAGCAAAAATGAAAATATTACTTTATTTTAGGGTTTGAACCTCTATTTATACGTGTAGATATGCCCCTATTAATAAGTATCATATAACAAATCATAAGAGCTTTTATGTCATGAATTTTATCATATAAGATTTATTACTATGGACCAATTAAAATTGTGCAACCCCACTCTTTATGTGTGACCCAATATGTTCATGCAAGATTGGCGGTGAACCAAAACCATTATGGTGCACAACTCATGCGGTCTCTACCAAGGCATTATGACTACCAGCGTAGCATGAATATCAAAATTGATATGACCTAATGAATAACTTATATCATATCCTTTTGTCGTGCAATATCTTTTGATTAAACATAAGACATGCAAAGTCACCACTTAATGTTCAATTGTACTAGTCTCGATCTTTATGCAAAGCTGAAAAATTCAAGTGAAATTGATCATATTAATTCTTATGAATTTGGCCATTATCGATCTATTCTTATCTAGCGATCAATAGGTATCTCTCTATATTTGAATGAAAAATTATATCTTGATTACACACCTTCACATATTATTCACATGGTAACCAATCACAATTTTCATAATCGTCACGGTTAAAGACAACGTTTATTGTGTCAAATTATCATGCTCCTAATAATGAAATGCTGTGGTAATCTCAAGTCAAAGGACAAAAAGATATACCTATCATGAGTAACACCTATGACTTAATCCATGTGGTGTTCTCATAGCGGAGTCGATAAATTACCTTGTTCTCTAACAAGTACTCGCGATCTCGATTCGTATCCTTATACACATGATCATCATACGATCATCAATCAAGATTTACACTAGTCTTAATTCATTATAGTTCCACTGTATATTGATCGACTAGGGACATTTAGGATACTTTAACAAATACTAATGGGTCCTTTTATACGGTAAACATGCAATCACTTATAATAAAACAACAAATGAAAATCTCGATTTTATTAAATAAAATTATAAGATAAATAATGTTTGTCGATTGACTAGGAGCACATGCTCTAACAACAAACGCAGTATTAGTCGGGCATCGGTGTGTCACCGTTCGAGGCACTACCTGCTTGCATGCCACCATCATGTTGGGCAAAATTTGCGATCTTTGTCGCGAAGGGCCGAAGGTTTTGTTGGAACACACGAGAGGAAGTGCAATTGATTTGTCAAAGACTACATTTGAGAGGATCAGCAAAAGTAGTATGTTGAACCTAAACGTCGAGCAATTGAGTTCAAGAAAGGTAAATAGGGATACAGAGTGTCACCTATGAAGGGACACAAGTGATTTGGTTTCAAAAAGTAAGCTCGCGCCACGATACATTTCTCCATTCCAAGTTATCAAAACACTTAGAAAAGCCGCGTACCGTTTAGCATTGCCACCGCAAATGTTAAGAGTCCATAACGTATTTCATGTATCAATTTTCAGGAGATGCGAGGGCACGACTATTGAGGTTGTAGATTGGGATTGTTTAGATATTAGACCTGACGCAATGTATTAGGAGCAACCAATATAGATCATGGGCCAAAAGATTTAAAGGCTTAGATAGAAGGAGATAGCCCTCACGAAAATTCTATGGCAGTTTCATGATGGCCAGAAGTTCATGTGGGAGCGCGAGGCTTACATGCGATAATATAATCGGAGTTTTCTCTGGTATAATGTAAATTTTACGAAAGAAATTTCCAAAGTTTGTATGATTGTGACAACCGTCACCAAATTAATCCGGACTCGGCAGACTCGACCAAATTGGAGGCCTCAAACCAGTTCAATCGGGTGGCGCAGCCGTGCTCAACATAATGGACCGTAGAACTTTATTATTTCTTTCATATTTAGGAGCTGCATTATTTAAATAATTAAATAATATAATATAATACACTTGATGAGACCGAGATGTGCGATGACTATGTAGGTAGCATGGTTAGGACAAGCACTTGGCTAAATATTAGGCTAGGTGTACCGGAACCTTATCACATGGATACAATTTGGTATCGAAGCTTAACGGTATTAGCTACGGTATACCTTAGTACCAAAACCTAAGTTTAGTAACTACGAGAGTTATTTCGAGTTATGAATAAGCTTAGGGTATGATAAACGATTTTATCGTGTTTTGGGGGAAAATATGAAAAATAAAAACATTGTTATACCTTATTTGCTGCACTTATAGTTATCTATTATATAAATATCATTTCCTTGTCTTATTTGAATGTTAACCTAATGTTCTTATCTCTCCTTAAATTTTTGAATCTAATGGCAAATTAGGGAGAGGGTTTGCGAGGCCTAGCCTCGGGGTAATCGGGAGAATGAGGCTCGATGGAAATTTAGAATGGAGCAACAATTGAGAGAGTTTATAAAGTCTCGAGGTGAAGCTTATGGCAATGCTTTGATGGCTTATATGTAACCACCATTAAAGTGACTGAGAGCACGACTGCAGCCAATCATGAGGTTTGTAGAGTGAGGGAGGAGCAAAGACAATAGTAGCTTATGCTCAACTTATTCTAGCACATGTTCGGAGTCTTTGGAGATATCTACCGTGTTGCTTATTGATTCTAAGAAAATTTGCATTTCTCGAACTCGCAAGAGAATTCATGAAATATAACATTATGAGGTTCAACGACACTATGATAGGAAGGAGTTCTTTGAGACCTAGATATTGGAAATGGAGTAACGATTAGTTGTTGTGGTTGTTGAGGACCGATTTAAGGTTAAACTTTTCACCATCTTGGTAATAGAATGCTGCTCGAAAGTAGTGAAATTCCTAGAGATAGATGGGATCACTATCACCACAAAGCTACGAGTTTAGGACCATATTTTACATGCAGTATTTCTTGAAGTCAGTGAGGAACAGGGAAGAAGACTTAGTTTATACGGTTGAAAAAAGGGAGCCATGTACGTACGGGAATATGAGCAAAGATTTAATGAGTTAAGCGAGTTCGCTCCTAGAGATGGTTGAGTCGGAGGAGAACAATATTGATATGTTTCTTGGTATTCGTGTTGTGGTTTCTTCTCATCCTCATTCTAGTTATGCATTCATACTTGAAATCGCGAGGGAGGTGCAAGCAACCATTTTAGCTAGAGCCTCCGGAGTAGTATCTATACCACCACCAATACCACAATTCTGCGGGAGTCGGAGAACGTAGGAAGTTGTTTATTTTTGTCGATAAAAAAGATGGAGGAGTGCAAGTAGAGCGGCTACAGGACAAGATGCTTGCATAGACTATATTTCTTAGTGCATCAATTCTACCGTTTCTCGGGCTTCATTAGCCAGAACAAGATTTTCCACCACCTCGGTCAGAGAGTAAGGGCAAGAAGAAGGGCATAATCATTATAGAAATCGAGTGGATCAAGGCAAGATCTAAAGGCTAGTGGATTTTCTTAAAGGGCTTATACGATATGTAATCGATGTAGGTGGGTAGGGCATATTCGGAGATAGTGTTTTACGCCACGAACCATATCGGTATGCAATACAACATAGCTAGCACAAGGACATACTTGAGCGGTGGCGAGGCAAATCCGAGGCTAATAAGAGACATGAGGTAGGTATTTTAAATATTTGTGGTCGAGATATGCATGTATTGATTGATGTTGGTTCTATAATATCCTTTATTACTTGGCGCAATGGTAGATTAGTCGACATATAAACTTGTTAGAGTCGATGCGTTATTGATTTTGTTGCACTGACAGTGAGTGAGAAGGTTTATCTTATCTGATCTACGTGGGACTAACTTTGATCTACGTGGGATGTGTAGTCAAAATTGGGGAGAATGAACTCCCAATTGATTGGGGGTAATAGAGTTCTGGAGTATGATGCACTATTAGGGATATATTTGTTATCGGCATGCCTACCGGTATTGATTGAGTTCATAAGAAGGCAATCTTTTAGGATCGCTAACCTTTTTGAAATTATAGTCTATAAACGCTATAATCTTTTACGACTTGCAACTTGTGGAAGGGAAGCTACTCCTTGAGAATTAGAGGTTATGGAAAAGGTTATTACATTTGGAGAGCCTAATCATGAACTTTGGGTTAGCGAGATACCCGTGATTTGTGAATTTATGGATGTTTTCCATCTAACTTACCTAGACTTCAACCACCATGTGTCATTTACTTCATCATTAATCTTATTCCTAGCACCAAAGCTATATCTATTCCTCAGGACCATATGGCACCTAAGGAGTTACGAGTTGCAAACTCGGTTTGGGGAGTTGTTATAGAAAGGATTCATCCATCTCGGTATGTCATAGTGGGGAGCATTGGTTCTTCTTGTGATGAAGAAGGACGAGAACCTGCGTTTATGCTTTGATTATATACTACTTAATCGGGTGACTATCAAGAATGAATTCTCATTGCTCGGGATTTATGACTTGTTTGTTTAGTTGAAGGGTGTTAGATAATTCTCAAATATTGATTTAAGGTTTTCTATCATCAGCGAGAATCAAAGATGAGGATATCTCGAAGACGGCTTTCGGTACTCTTTTTAGGCACTTGAGTTCACGGTGATGTCATTTGGGCTCTCTAATGCTCTGTTATGTTCTTGAACTTAATGCATAGGATGTTGAAACCCTATCTTGACCATTTCATCATCATTTTTATCGATGATATTTTAGTTTATTTGAAGACTCGGAAGAGCATTCGCACCACCTTAAAGTTACATTACGGACTACGAAGAATAACTTTGCAATATGTCAAGTTTAGTAAATGCAAATTCAGCCATTCGGATGTTATATTTCTTGGAAATATTGTTAATGTTGAGGGTGTATCTATTGACCAAGAGAAATTTGAGGCAATCCATGATTGGCCTACTCCACCATATTGTCAAAAGTTTGAAGTTTCTAGGGTTAGTGAGTTATTACGAAAGATTGATTAATGATTTCTCTCATATTACTCTACCAATAACTTCGGCTAACACATAAAGATGTTAACTTTGTTTGGTCGATGAGTGCAAAGCTTCCTTCAAAGATTTGAAGAGTAGTTTGACTATAACGTATGTTTTTACATCACTTGAATCGGGAAAGAGTTAAAGATTTATACTAATGCTTCTCATTTAGGCTTGGATTGTGTCTTTGATGCGCAAAGCGGGGGGTTGTAGCTAATGCTTCAAGGCAACTCATAATCCTTACAAAAAATTATCCAATTCATGATCTTGAGCTAGGCTGCGATTATGTTACCTTGAAGATTTAGAGGCATTACTTTTATGGTGAGAAATTTACGGTATTTTGGATCATAAAAGTCTATTACACTTGTTTACTCGAGTGAATTGAATATGAGGCAACATTTATCGCTTGAGTTCCTTAAAGATTGTTATTTCACTATGGAGTATCACCCAGTAAGGCAAATGTGGTTGTTGATGCCTTAAGTAGGAGAAGAACAAGTATAGAGAATCTAGCTACTACTAAAGCTACTCGGTTTAGACTTCTTGAGGAAGCGTCGGTGATGATGATTGGGAAAGTCCAGTGGCGAATTTTCAATAGATAGAGCTAGCTCCTGAGCTACTAATATGTTCTTCTATGCTCATATTCGGGCTGAACCGGAGATGATTCAATGGGTGATTGATTGTCAAAAAGTCGATCAAGATTTTATAGTGCGTTAGATGTTAGGGGTTAGTGTGGATCATCTTGATTGGTCAGTTTCTTTTGATGGTGGTTTATGGTTGAAGGATAGATTATAGATTTCAACTTTTGATTAGTTATGGCAAGAATTGCTATGGGAATCTCATAGATTTCTTTACTCTATTCATCCACGTAACACTTGGATGTATCGCTAATGAAGGTGTATTTATTGGTGGCTCGGGATAAAGACTAATATTGTTGAGTTCAAAAAGAGACATAAGATATGTTAGCAAGTTAAGGCTGAGCATAGAAAACCCGGATAGTTTATTGCATTCACTGTCAATTCCTAAATGGAAATGGGAAATCAATGGATTTTGTTTTCAGACTACCTTTGAGTCAGTGTAAACACGATGCAATATGGGATGTAGTTGATAGGTGGAAAAAGTTTGCGCTTTTCTTTCCAGTTTTCATGTGAGATCCTCTTGATCAATTACGTGTGGTGTACTTACATGAGGTGTTGAGACTTCATCAATGTCAATTACATTAGATAGATATCAGAGATTCACATCTAGGCTGTAGAGTGAATTGCGAGAGAGAGCTTGGAGCTTGTTCTTAGCCTCGGTATGGCATATCATACGTGGGTGATGGACGGGGCCAGGGATTGATTTTGGTGGTAGAATATATCATTTGAGCTTGCGTCTTGGAGTTTGGTGGTAGCTGGGTGAAATACATTCCTCTGTGTGAGTTCTCTTATAATAATAGCTATCACGCTAGCATTGGAATGGCTCTTTTTGAAGCTCTATATGGTCGGCCTTGTTGTTCACTGCGTGTTGGGCGAGTTTGAGATGTAGTTTTTTTGGTGACGAAAATGATTCATGACTACTCGGAAGGAATTCAAAAGATTCATCGTCGCTTGACTATGACACAACTAAACAAAAAGATGCGTCAATAAGCATCATAGGTTTTTAGAGTTTTTAAAGGACAATTTCGTTCCACTTAAAGTCTCACATATGAAAGAGCTATAGAGGTTCGAATTGCGAGATAAGCTAGCTCAAAAGTAGATTAGGTTTGTTCAAAGTGCAAGAAAGAGTTGGTGACACTTTTCTATCGTGCATAATAATTTCCCGTATTTTAAAATTTATTTATAGTAGTGGCAATTGGTATATCATCTCCACAAAGTATTTTATAAATCTCCTAAAAATTAAGGCCACCACTAAAGTTTTAGGATTTAATTTGCTTTGATTTAACTAATCTAATTAAGCGGGAATTAAACACTATCAATCTCAAAACGAGAATAACCAATTAATTAAAATATTTGTACTATAAACAACTTAAATTCTATAATCTAATTTAATGCAATTCAAACAAACAATCAAGTAAATCAATAAATTAATATAGATGAAATATTTAAACAAACCACTACTTAACAATGTAATATACTTGGATTAAGTCTAACAACTGGGACATAACATTATTTCATAACATAGTTATAATTATAACACATGGAATCTTAGAATCATTAAATCTTATTTTATAATAGGTTGATAGCCTTTAGCCAGTCATCGATTTCCCAAAGCCAATGGAAAAGTCATTCTTATCATTCTAAATCTACCAATTAGATAAAACACAATGACATAGAAGTAAAACATCATTAACACTCAATGATAATAATGCCCAATCTAAATCAAATATAAACAAGAATATGCTAATTAATAAATAAATTAGAACACAATCACCTAGAACATCAACTCAGGAAAAAACTTTATAGATTAATCTTAGTTACTACTTCTATCATTGAAGTCAATAATCATAGATATAGATTTAGATACCCTATATTAAGGAACATATTGACCACTTTGCACTCAATACAAAGAATCATTAGTTGCAATACGCAAAAACAACTTATTAGATCTGTGATTGATGTATATGAATAGATTTAAGGTATTAAGTATGTGATTCCATAATCATAACTATATAAGCAACCCAAAGTATATACATGTCTAGGGTTGTTTAGACTAACAAACTACTCACTCATGATGCAAAATAATTAACAAAATAATAAAATTAAAAGACATAATAAATGAATAAATACCTCTTAAATAAACCAAAGCTCCAATGTAGCTTCACATTTAAATTCAATAAAACTAAACTTATAAGGGTAGAAAGCTGAAAAGAAAAGAGTGATTTTGAAGTCCTAAGGTCCTATTTACGGTTTCCTAAGTGTATAAATCATAGATAAATACAAATTCCTTCTTCTTATTTAAAAAACTCGTCACCCACCTCGGTGATTTGTCGTGACTCCACTTCATACACAAATTGCTGAGTTGATCATTGGATTTAGCTCTTTGTATACAAATTGTTGATTTAGGTGGCGATTTCCAATGTAAATTCAAATCGTTGGCTAATCGGACTTCTTTTCTAGTTGATTGTTTTGCTCTTCTTCTTATTTTCTTCAATTTCTTCGTTGCCCTAATGAAATCTTAAAATCACAAAAACAAAAGAATACCTAGTGTAATTTCATCATTTACATCTAAAATAAACCTAAATTATACAATAAAATTTGTATAATTATTGACTTCTCAAATAACTTTAAACTCAGCACTTTGCTGTCTCGAGCAAAGGAATACTCTTAATCATATTCTCTTTCATTCTTTATAAATTGATTTCAATCTAATTCATCTTTACTCTAAATAATAAAAATTTTAAATAGATGTGATTTTCAAATAGAAACATATTACCCACAAGTAAATGAAAGTTATGATAGAATAGAATAATTTAGAAAAAAATAAAACATCTATTAATGATAACTCAACCCCTATGCCACGCCCTTTAAAACTTAAGTTCAAAACCAAGGTCTGTACACAATATAGGCTTTCTCAATCTCCATTGACAAACATGAAGTTTACGATGACTAGTATAGAATCTAAAAACACAAAAGCCACTAGCGTAATCTTAATTTTAAAAATACTTTATAATAGCACCACATTTAAAATCAATAGGAATCTTTGCAAGATACCAATGAATATATTGTTAAATTATATACATGTCTAGGGTTGTTTAGAACATCCATCTTTTCGATCTCTAATTTTGTTTCTACTCCATTCTAGTTATTTATTCTTTATTGTATTTCTTTTTATTTTGAGTCCCTACTCCATTTCCTATGGACGTTTTCACGTTTTTCCCACTATAGATTTCTGCTCCATTTCCTATGAAATATATAGGACTCTCTATATATTTATAAACTCTTGTTATCACTTCTCAATGTCAACTAAGGTTGAAGAAAGCATTGTTTCTAACTCTTAGAGACTCATTGGTTTCTAACCCATTTCTTCTTTTTATTGAGGCATAACAACTTTCTATATATGTACTATAAAAATACTTAATCAATCCCCTTTCTATTACAAGATTCTTAGAAATATGTCTTGTTAATCTTGCACTATTGTTTCAATTTTCTACATCAACTAGTAAAATTAATCAAAAAAGGTATTAAAATTGATTCATTCTATCATAGAACTCACTTAGGTAATAAATGTATCATTTTAAATCAAAAATCTATTATATATTCATTTTCATTCTTTTCCTAGCTAAAAATAAAGTTAAATGAAATTTATACTTATTTGAATTTGAAAGAAATTAGAAAATTTTCGTCCACTCACTTTATATTGGATCAAAGGTTTGAACTTTTTTGATAAATTTTGAACTTATCTTTTACCTTTCTTTTCTTTCCTTGATTTCTTTGCTATTATTGTCATACTTCACCTAAAATACCCCCAAAATCATTTCGAACCTTGTCCTTAAGGTTATAAAATTAAGTTAGATTTTTCAAAAAATCAAATATATCTCGTGAAGCATAAACGAATCTATATGTTAATAATAAAATTGGAAATAA
Organism: Stephania cephalantha; assembly: GCA_039657325.1. Lineage (NCBI taxonomy): Eukaryota > Viridiplantae > Streptophyta > Magnoliopsida > Ranunculales > Menispermaceae > Stephania > Stephania cephalantha. The sequence continues at coordinate 30,947,969 of CM077574.1, read as the reverse complement.
ATAGACAAATATTGAATTTAACAAATTTTAAATGAAGGAATGCAAAGGGGACATATTTCATTCATAAGCAAAAAGTAAAGCAAGAGTAATACATTTGGTCATTCATTCGTCGCTTGCATACAAGAGAAAAAAATAAAGACGGCGGTGTGTAGAAGTAAATTTATCATTATCTTCATCATCTTCATACATTCATGCGAAGGTTCGAAACATAACTATCGGTGAGTTGTAAGTCCCAGTTGGAAATTGCAGCGCAAATACGAAAATTTCGACACTTCTCCTCGAGTCTTGCAAAGGACTATTGTGCCTACTCTCGGACATAGAATGATAACATTGTAAATTCCTCTAGTTTGATGCTATCATTTCTTCATTCTTGTGAATTTCCGTTTGGCTACACATAAGTGAGAAATATGGCTGAAAAAGCCTCCCATCCTAGGTTGTCACGAAAATTGTGTCAAACTCGTATTAGCACTTGAGTACGTTCACTCTAGCCATCAATCATACCGCTCATGTGCGTCTTCTTTTATCTTTGTCCTATTTTCAATTATGCTCTTGCCTTCTACATTGCTCTTGCATTTATCGCATTAAATGATTTATGTTCATCCTCTAATTCATTGTATCCTACAACTTTTTCATTTGTTACACTCCAGCATCATTTATTGTCTTCTAGGGCGATACATCGAATTCACTATCGAAACCTAACTTTGACTTGCCTACATAGTTGAGTGATCAAGATTGGGAATGGTAGTGCTTCATTTTTAAATAGTCTGCATTGCAAACTTCATAAAATCTCTTATAATATTCCCATCATTGATATTACCCTTCATCATAACTATATGGTAAATTAAAATAGCTCTAAGGTTCTTCATTTCAAAGTGTTGCTTGTTTAGATAAAAACATTCATAATTAATATAAGCTTGTAATTCTTCATTATTTTTCTAAAATAGGTGGTTTCAATAAATTTCGTGTGTCCGTCACTATCAAGCACAAATCTCCTCCCCACGGGTATCACTAATGTCGTCTTGGATTATCTCGAAAGGGATATGATTCCTAATCGAAATGAATTACATTCGAGTAATCCTCCTCAGTTCTCTATTTGTTTTGTGGTAGAGCTGAAAAATCTATTCAACCTCCCAAGTGAGATATCAATTTTCTTCCCTATCACTACTACTTTATCCCATTCCTTACTAACATAGTCATTAGCATAAAATTGTCGTACAATTTCGAACAACCTCTTTCTTACATTGCACACGAGAGTCTCTCAAAGACTCTCCAATCCTCTATCTTTGATGATTCTCACAATCTTATCCTCATATATGCTCACATTCCGAATGTGGAACCCTCTCTATAGAATTATGACCCTTTTTATCACTATAGTATCTCTTAGAGATCTAGGTCTCATTAACAAAAAAATTTCATAAGGGACTAAATGTGTAGTGTCTGGATTCTCAAAATATTCTTCCTCATTAGAAAAAAAATGGAGGATTTTCGATAAGCTCGGCCCTCCCAAGTCTAGGTTCTCTAATACTAACCCCATAGGTATAATATTCATCGGGTTGCCGCATATTTCGATTTAGTTTAGCTTGGACTACCCCCTTATTGGGTTTTGGGGTTCATACTGCGGCGAAAAATTCAAAACAAATTTTGAAAAACCCCAACATGATCGAAAATAAGTTCCATTTAACTAGATCTACAAAAGTAAATCATACCTTAATCTGTGATTTTCTTCTCTGGTCATTCGTTTTCCAAGATGTTCAAGTGCACATCCTCTATCAGAAATCCATACACGAATGGTGACCATAATTTGGAGTGCTAGCGCCAAAGATATTGAAAACATTTTCCTTTCTCTCCCAAAATCCTAAGAACTCGAAAATTGTTGGGGCATGTGCCACTAGGTCAATCCATTAACTTGTCTTTATGAATACTTTTAGTTAATAAAATAGAGGATTTCATTTGTTGTTTATTATAATTAATTTGCATGTTTACATTATAATAAGATCCATGGGTATTCTGAGAAATATCCTAAATGTCCTTAGTCGATCATTATCTTGGGAACTATAATGAATTAAGACTAATGTGAGTCTTGATTGATGATCATATGATGATTATACGTATAGGGATACGAATCAAGATCACGAGTACTTGTTAGGGAATAAAGTATTGGACCGAGCCATTATGAGAACATCACATGGATTAAGTCATAGTTGTTTCTCATGATATGTATATTTTTCATTCCTCGACTTGAGATTACCAAAGACTTCAACATTAGGAATATAGTGATTGGACACAATCAAACGTTGTCTTTAACTTAGGTCGATTATAAAGATTGTGATTGGTTCTTGTGTGAGTAATGTGATGAAGTTGTGTAATCAAGATAAATTTGTCCCTCTCATATAAAGAGAGATATCCGGTGGATCCTCGATGTGTTAGATTATTAAAAGGCCTAGTCTAAGTGAATTGATATTGATCCATGTCACTTGGATATTTTGATATACCTAGAGATCGAGACTAGTACGATTGAACATGTTGGATGACAATTCCATGCCTTATGTTTGATCAAAAGGATATCGTGTGACAAAATGATGTTATATACACTATTGATTAGGTTGTATCGATTTGATATTCGTACAACTTGGGTAGTCATAATGTCTTGCTAGAGGCGCTTATGACTTGTATACCAAAATGTGTTTTGGTACACTACCAACGTTGTTTGAGCCTATTGGGTCGCACACTAAGAATGGTTTTGCGAGATTTTAAGATGGTTGAGAAAAATGAATTTTATATGATAAAACTCATGTGAAAGAAACGTCCTTGTGGTGTATTACACTTATACTTCTTTAAGTAGGGGTATATGTGTAATTTACTTAACCGTCTATATACAAGGGTTCTATAAATAAATGCTTTAAGTTAGAACACATGGAGGAAAGATTAAGGGCGAAACTCTATTTTCGTTTTTGAAACGAATTAGGGTTTTTGTGCCTTCTGGATCGTTTTGGAGAGAAACAAAAAGGTTTGGTATTCTCTCGAAGCTAGCACTTCGAATCTCGGTCGCCATTCGTGTGTGAATTTCTTTGGTAGAGGCATTAAATAGTTGGCGGCGCTTTAGAGATCGATCAACCTTGAGAAAGGTATATTACGACCAGGGTATGATTAAGTTTTCATGGTTTAAACGTTTTTAATGGAATTAGATTCGGATCGTGTTGGGGTTTTTGTCAAATTTGTTTTGTAATTTCATTTAACGTATGAACCCCAAAACCCAACGGTGGTATCAGAGCCATCGAGTTCGATTCCATTAAATTCATTGCATGTTTTCTTCTGATATATACATGATATATGATTGAAAGCATGTTAATAGTTGATGTATATGTGATATACATAAGTTTTCTATGAGATTTATTATCATGTTTTGTGTATATGATACATATATTCGTGATTTAATTGAAATCAGTTTCGTACATGCTAGTAACCATGTTAGGTTAATTCGAATAATTTTAATGAATTGAATTTAGGTGTTACGTGATCCATGACACCATTAGGTATAATCTTTATTTTTCGTGTATTGATGCATGGATGAAATCTCTGTAATTCAGTATGCATATTTAGGTTACATTGTTTTAAGTTTCTTAAATTGTATAAGTCTGAATATTAATTCGAAACTAATATGATTAGGTTCGATTGAGATAGATGTTCATGATTCAATTACATGTTTGTGATTATTTGGATGAGGACCGAAATTGCAAATAATTATTTTTCGAAATTATTTATTTATCTCGTTATATCTATTATGTTATGAAATTTCTATTTGATAAGAGATAGATAACAAATTAGATTAGGAGATAATAGCAAAATCGGTTTAGTTATCCCTATTGGATAGGAAATAAATATCGAGGATCTTGCTATTGGTGATATGCTAGGATTCAAATAACTTAAGTCCTAATTGGATTAGGATAAGATGATTAGTTAGATGTGGGCCGGGTTAATTAAAATATTTTAATTGACTTAATTTCGGATAAATTAAGGGGTTAATTTCGGATAATAAAATCAGCGAGAAATATGATTTTCTATAAGCGAATTTTAATTTTCGGAATTGAAATTAAATCTCTAAAGAAAAAAAAAAGGGGCGCCCCCTTTACCCCAAATCCATTGCCCATTGTGGTCAACGGGACCAACATAGTCTAACTAATCCTAGCGCACGGTAATTCTTTTATTAGTGAAAAGTATAAAAAATTCCAAATTGTTTAGTGATTGAACAAATCAATAAAAATATATGATATTTCATTGTTTACATAAAATCACTAAAAGCTGAATAAAATCCCTCTATTAAATTTTAAGTCTCGAGCCATCCATTTTAAACACTTGTCAAGGCCTTGATCACACTAATACGATTTCGATCCACCATAGGCTGGGTGTATTGTGTTATCTTAGTAAGACAAGATGGGTAGAGTTACCTAAATGTTTAAAAATGGTCCGAGCTTAATAAAGCTATCAAAATAGTTTTGAGCTTTAGGCACATGATGAGATAAAAAAAACATGCTAAGACATAAGATGTCCCGTATCTCATAAAAGTATTTAAAATTACATAAGATGTAATTGGTAAGCTATTACCTACCTAAATAATCTAGTTACGTGTTTCATGCCATAGTTTGTCATAGAATTAGGTGAAATATGGATTTTAGTCCCCTAAATAAACAATATGTTTTAGGAGGGTTGTTAATTTAGTGGGAGTCTATTCCTTTATACTAAAATAAAGTTTGCATAATCTTTATTGTAGATCAATAGCCTCTTCAAGTAACAATAATCCCCTGTCCTGCGATCCATCCTTGAGAAGGATAAGCTATACGGTACTAAATTTCTTGGTAGGTTCGAAACTTGAGAATCATTCTCAAGCATGAACGCATAGTTGTATGTCTGGATGCTCCAATCCACGAGGACCCACCAGACCAATGCTACGAAAGCGTGAATGATGCGCATAATAAGCATGTCAACGATTCTACGATGTTGCATGTATTATCTTTGCTGCAACTATGGTTCATGAACTTGAGAAGGACATGGAACTAATGGAAGCCTACGACATGGTTGTATGCTGATGAAGGAAATGTTCCAACAACAAGCTAGGCAAGAAAGGTTCAAGATAGTCAATAACCTACATTCTTGCAAGATGATGAGGGTGCGTCGGTTAGTCCTCATGTTCTTAAGATGAAGGGGTATGTTGACCGGCTTGATAGACTCGGATTTCCCATAAGCCAAGAGTTGGCTACGGTTTGATCTGAATTCATTACTGGAGAGTTACTCACAATTTGTGATGAACTACAATATGAATAATATGGAGAAATCAATTTCGAGTTGCATTTGATGCTCAAAGCTGCTGAACAAAATATCAAGAAACCTACAGTAATGTGTTGATGGTCCAAAAGGAAAGGGAATGAAGAAGAAAGGCAAAGGCAAGGCTAAAGTTGCCAAAAATTTTGCTTCTTTTTTGTCGCAAAGCATGTGGAACAAGTCAAGCCCCACTGTTCTGCTTCAAAACACCCAAAAGAAAAGGAAGGAAATTATCATTTACGCCATGCACTGGACATTGGTTCGAAATTGCAAACTCTATCTGGAAGATTTAAAGAAGAAAAAGGGTAGTGCGACTACCACTACGGGTATTTATGTTATTGAAATTAATTTATCTACTAGTGATTCCTGGGTATTAGATACGGATGTGGATCTCACATTTGTATAAATGTGCGGGGACTCACGAAAGTAGAAAGTTGAAGAAAGGAGAAGTCATCCTCGCGTTGGGAATGGAGCAAGAGTTCTTTGCCTTGGTGTTGGATCATATGACTTAGTCTTACCTAGTGGACTTATTTTAACTTTAAATAATTGTTATTTTGTGTCTACCTTGAGCGAAACATCATTTGTTTCATGTTTGGATATGGATGGTTTTGATTTTATTATTGCGAATAATAGATGTTCCATTTCTCGTAAAGGCATATTTTATGCAAATGCTTGATTTGTGTGATGGTCTTTATATTCTAAGCATGAAAATGTCCACTTGATACTCCAATCCTTTAACATAAATACAAAGAGATTCAAGTCAAATGATTTGAATCAAACCTATCTTTGGCATTGTCGTCTCGGGCACATAAATGAGAAACGCATAACGAAGCTCCATAAAGATGGACTTCTATATTCATTTGATTTAGAAACATATGAAACGTGCGTATCTTGTTTACTAGGCAAGATGACTAAAAGTCCATTCTTGAACACGGTGAAAGGGCAAGTGATTTATTGGGTCTAATACATATTGATGTATGCGGTCCTATAAACACAATGGCTAGAGGAGGTTATCGATACTTCATTACATTCTTGATAATTTCAAGATATGGTTATGTATATCTTATGAAACATAAAGTGAATCATTTGAGATGTTTTGAACATTTCAAAATGAAGTGCGAGAATCAACTTGGTAAAACTATCAAAACACTTCGATCGGATCGAGGTGGTGAATATTTGAGCCAAGAATTTGATGATCATCTTAGAAATTGTGGGATTGTCTCCCAATTGACTCCACCAGCAACTCCACAATGGAATGGAGTTTCTGAAAGGAGAAATCGAGCCTTATTAGATATGGTTATATCTATGATAAGTCATGCGAGATCTTCCATTATCCTTTTGGGGTTATGCATTACAAGCTATGCACTTTCACTCTAAATCGAGTTCCTTCTAAAGCGGTTGATAAAACACCATATGAGATATGGTACGGAAAGAGACCTAGTTTGTCTTTCCTTAAGATTTGGGGTTGTGAGGCTTACGTAAAACGACAAGTCTCGAGAAAAATTAGCACCTAAATCGACAAGTGTTTATTTGTGGGGTATCTAAGGAAACAAAAAGGATATTACTTTTATAATCCCATTTGAGAACAAAGTGTTTGTTGCTCGGTATGGTGCCTTTATGGAAAAATAGTTTATTTCAAAAGACACTAGTGGGAGAGAAATAAATCTTGAAGAAGTTAAAGAATCACAGATAAACAACGAGCAGCTCTTTGGAAGTTCAACAACGTTCGAGAACCGTTGAACCTCCACAAGTGACACAAGGCCCACGTAAATCGGTAGGGTAAGACATGAGCCGAGAGAGATTCGGATTTCTCATTCTTGATAGTCGTGATGTGTTGCTTATGGATCAAAATGAGCCCACCACTTATCAGGAGGCTATGTTTGGACCAGACTCAGATAAATGGCTAAGTGCCATGAACTATGAGATGTAATCCATGTATGATAACCAAGTTTGGAACTTGGTTGATTTACCTAAGGTGGTAAGACCATTGGATGTAAATGGGTTTTCAAGAAGAAAAGCTGAAATAGATGGCAAAGTGCATACTTTTAAAGCACGACTTGTAGCAAAAGGTTTCGAGGCGGACTCAGGTGTTGATTATGAAGAAACTTTTTTGCCGGTAGCCATGCTTAAATCCATAAGAATTTTAATTGCGATTCTTTGCATATTATGACTATGAGATATGGCAAATGGATGTAAAAACAACATTTCTTAATGGAAAGCTTTGCTTGAGGACGTGTATATGACACAACACTGAAGGTTTTGTACATCCACGAGAATTCTAGGAAGGTATGCAAGCTTCAAAGATCCATTTATGGATTAAAGCAAGCTTCTCGGAGTTGGAATCTTTGTTTTGATGAAGCAATCAAGGATTTTGGTTTTATTAAGAACGAATATGAGCCTTGTGTATACAAGAAGGTCGGTGGGAGTGTAGTTGTTTTTAAGTGCTTGTATGTTGATGATATATTACTCATTGGAAATGACATCCCAACATTGCAGAATGTCAAGTCTTGGTTAGGGAAGTGTTTCTCAATTAAAGACTTAGGAGATGCAGCCTATATCCTAGGGATAAGGATCTATAGGGATAGATCTAAGAGGGTAATCGGTCTAAGTCAGAGTGCTTACATAGACAAGGCGCTCAATAGGTTCAGTTTGCAAGACTCTAAAAGAGGATCGTTGCCAATGTCTCATGGCATAAGTCTCAGCAAGATTCAATGTCCTAAGACAAATGATGAGCGAGACCATATGAATAAGATTCCATATGCATCAGCTATTGGATCTATCATGTATGCCATGCTATGCACTCGACACGATGTATCATATGCTTTGAGCACTACAAGCGAGATATCGATCGGATCTGGTGAGAGTCAACTTTGGATTGCGGTAAAGAACATTCTTAAATACTTAAGAAGGACTAAGGAAGTGTTCTTGGTCTACGGAGGTTTTGAAAATGATCTAGTTATAAATGGTTACACGGATGCAAGTTTTAAAGCGATATAGATGATTTTAGATCGCGATCTGGATATGTTTTTACTTTGAATGGGGGTGCGATGGTAGTGGAAAAGTTCGAAGCAAGAAACTGTGGCAGATTCTACAACAGAAGCTAAGTATATTGCAGCGTCTGATGCAGCTAAGGAGGCAGTTGGGATCAAAAAGTTCATTTCTGAACTAGGTGTGGTTCCAAGTATTGCTAACCCTATTTGTTTGTATTGTGACAATAACGGGGCAATAGCACAGGCCAAGGAACCTAGATCACACCACAGATCCAAACATATACTCAGGCGTTTTCATCTCATCAGAGAAATTATTGAGAGGGGAGACGTGAAGATTTGTAGAGTACCTACTGAAGACAACGTTGCGGATCCATTGACAAAAGCTCTTCCACAAGCAAAACATGATGGTCATGTTAGATCATTAGGCATTAGATGCATGTATGATTGGCCTTAGTGCAAGTGGGAGATGTTGGGGCATGTGCCTAGGTCAATCCATTAAGCTGTCTTTATGAATACTTTTAGTTAATAAAATAGAGGATTTCATTTGTTGTTTATTATAATTAATTTGCATGTTTACATTATAATAAGATCCATGGGTATTCTGAAATATCCTAAATGTCCATAGTCGATCATTATCTTGGGAACTATAATGAATTAAGACTAATGTGAGTCTTGATTGATGATCATATGATGATTATACGTATAGGGATACGAATCAAGATCACAGTACTTGTTAGGGAACAAAGTCTTTGGATCGACCAGCTATGAGAACATCACATGGATTAAGTCATAGTTATTTCTCATGATAGGTATATTTTTAATTCCTCGACTTGAGATTACCGAGACTTCAACATTAGGAATACAATGATTTGACACATCAAACGTTGTCTTTAACTTAGGTCGATTATAAAGATTATGATTGGTTCTTGTGTGAGCAATGTGATGAAGTTGTGTAATCAAGATATAATTTGTCCCTCTCATATAAAGAGAGATATCCGGTGAATCCTCGATATGTTAGATTGTTAAAAGGCCTAGTCTAAGTGAATTGATATTGATCAATGTCACTTGGATATTTTAGTATACCTAGAGATCGAGACTAGTACGATTGAACATTTGGATGACAATTCCATGCCTTATGTTTGATCAAAAGGATGTCGCGTGACAAAAGGATGTTATATAAACTATTGATTAGGTTATATCGATTTGATATTCGTACAACTTGGGTAGTCATAATGTCTTGCTAGAGGCGCTTATGACTTGTATACCAAAATGTGTTTTGGTACACTTTGCCAACGTTGTATGAGCCTATTAGGTCTTTAGCACTAAGAATGGTTTTGCGAGATTTTAAGATGGTTGAAAAAATGAATTTTATATGATAAAATTCATGACGACGTCATTGTGGTGTATTACACTTATACTTCTTTAAGTAAGGGTATATGTGTAATTTACTTAAACGATCTATATACTGAGGTTCTATAAATAGACGCTTTAAGTTAGAACACATGAAGGAAATATTCTATTTTCGTTTTAGAAACGAATTAGGGTTTTTTGGTACGCTCTGGATCGTTTTGGCGAGAAACAAAAAAGGTTTGGTATTCTCTCGAAGCTAGCACTTGAATCTCGATCATAGTTCTGTGTTATTTCTTGGTAGAGGCGTTAAATCGTTAGCGGCGCCTTAGAGATCGATCAACCTTCGAAATGTATATTGCGGCCAGAGGTATGATTAAGTTTTCATGGTTTAAACGTTTTTAATGGAATTATATTCGGATCGTGTTGGAGTTTTTGTCAAAATTGTTTTGTAATTTTCGCTGCGTATGAACCCCAAAACCCAACAAAAATAACAAAAAACGAAAATTTGATCTTGTTTTAGCGTTTCACCCTTTATTTATATGCGTAGATAAGACCTCACTTTAAATCATATTCTTAATATAACTATTGTATTTAGGTGATTAAGCAAATTACACATATGCTCTTATTAATAAGTTATCATATAACAATCAGTGGGGGCTTTTATGTCATGAATTTTATCGAGATAAAATTCATTGCTTTGAACAAATTGAAATTAGGCAAAGCCATGAACCTATTGTGTGCTACCCAATAGGTTCATGTAGCAATGTGATGAACTAAAACTATTTTGGTACACCAATCATAAAGTGGTCTCTAGCAAGGCATTATGACTACCCAGTAGCACGAATATCAAAGTCGATATAACCTAATGAATAACATATATCATATATTTTTGTCGTGCAATATCTTTTGATTAAACATAAGGCATGGAACGTCACCATTAATGTTCAATCGTACTAGTCTCAAATTTTAAGTAAACTTAAAAACATCCAAGTGACATTGATCATATCAATTCACATGGACTTGGCCATTATCAATTTATCACATCGAGGGACCCATTGATATCTCTTCATACGATAGTGACAAATTATTTCTTGATTACACACCCTCACATATTATTCACATGGTAACCAATCACAATCTTTATAATCGTCCAGTTAAAGACAATGTTCGATTGTGTCAAATTACCATGCTCATAATATTGAAGTCTATGGTAATCTCAAGTCGAAGGACTAAATGATATACCTATCTTAAGTAACACTTATGAATTAATCCATGTTGTGTTCTCATAGCTGGTCAGTCCAGTATCTTATTCCATAATAAGTATTATGATCTTGATTCGTATCCTTATATGCGTGATCATCACATGACCATCAATCAAGATTCACACTAGTCTTAATTTATTATAGCTCCCAGTATAATGATCGACTATGGACATTTAGGATGTTTCGACAAATACCCCTGGATCTTACTATAAGGTAAACATGCAATCACTTATAATAAAATAGCAAATAAAACCTCTATTTTATTAACTAAAATTATAAGGTAAACAATGTTTGTAGATTGACCTAGGGCACATGCCCTAACATCTCCCACTTGCACTAGGGCCAATCATTCATGTATCTAATACCTAATGACCTAAACATGACTATCACGTTTCGCTTGTGGAAGAGTCTTCGTCAAAGAATCTACAACATTGTCTTCTGTAAGAACTCTACAAATCTTCATGTCTCCCTCTCATGATTTCTCGAATGAGATGAAAACTTCTAAGTATATGTTTGGATCGGTGGTGTGATCTTGGTTCCTGGCCTGTGCTATCGCCTTGTTGTTGTCACAATACAAGCAAATGGGGTTAGCTATACTCGGAACCACACCAAGTTATGAGAAGAACTTTTTGATCCAAATTGCCTCCTTAGCTGGATCGAACGCTGCAATATATTCAGCTTATGTTGTAGAATCTGTGAGAATTTCTTGCTTCGAACTTTTCCAGCTTACTGCGCATCCATTCAAAGTAAACATATATCCAGACTGCGATATGAAGTCATATATATCAGTTTGAAAAATTGCATCCGTGTAACCACTTACAACAAGCTCGTCTTCTAAACTTCCATAGACTAAGAACATTTCTATAGTCCTTCTCAAGTACTTAAGAATGTTCTTTACTGCTATCCAGTGACTCTCACCGGGATCGGATTGATATCTGCTTATTGCGCTCAAAGCATATGATACATCAGGTCGAGTGCATAACATGGGATACATGATAGATCCAATAGCTGATGCATATGGAATCGTATTCATGCGCTCTCGCTCATCATTAGTCTTCGGACATTGAGTGTTGCTGAGATTTATACCATGAGATATTGGCAATGAACCTCTTTTAGAGTCTTTCATATTGAACCTATTTTTTAACTTATCAATATAAGCACTCTGACTTTGATGGATCAACCTTTTAGATCTATCCCTATAGATCTTAATCCCAAAGATGTAGGCTGCATCTCCTAAGTCCTTCATTGAGAAACACTTCCCTAACCAAGACTTGACACTCTGCAAGGTTGGGATGTCATTTCCAATAAGTAATATATCATCAACATATAGCACCAGGAAAACAACCACGCTCCCACTAACCTTCTTATATACACAAGGCTAACTTCATTTTTAATGAAACCAAATTCCTTAATTGTTTCATCAAAACAAGGATTCCAACTCAGAGAAGCTTGTTTTAATCTATAAATAGATCTTTGAAGCTTGCGCACTTCGCGCACCTTCCTAAAAGTCTCGGGATGAACAAACCCTTCAGGCTGTATTATATACACGTCCTCAAGTAACTTTCCATTTAGAAAAATTGTTTTGACATCCATTTGCTATATCTCATAGTCATAATATGTGGCTATCGCAATTAGAATTCTAATGGATTTAAGCAAGGCTACAGGAGAAAAAGTTTCATCATAATCAACACCTTGAGTCTGTTTGAAACTTTTTGCTACTAGCCGTGCTTTATAAGTATGCACATTGCCATCCATGTCAGTTTTCTTCTTGAAAACTCATTTACATCCAATGGTCTTACCACCTTCAGGTAAATCAACCAAGTTCCAAACTTGGTTATCATACATGGATTGCATCTCAGAATTCATGGCACTAAGCCATTTATCTGCCTCAGGGCTAAAAACAGCCTCTTGATAAGTAGTAGGTTCATTTTAATCTATAAGCAATACTTCATTACTATCAGTAATAAGAAATCCAAGTCTATTAGGCTGATGTCTTACCCTATCAGGACCTACTGAGGGCCTTGTGATACCAATGGAGGATCTTAGTTCAAAACTTAGTTGATCTCCCATTGGCGGTTGAGTATTTATTTGTGGTTCTAGAATTTCTTCAAGACTTACTTTATTCCCACTGTTGTCTTTTAAAATAAAATCTTTTTCCATAAAGACTCCATTTCGAGCAACAAAAACTTTGTTCTCAGTGGGATTATAAAAGTAGTATCCTTTAGTTTCTTTAGGATAACCAACGAATACACACTCGATAGATTTGGCTGATAATTTTTCTGAGATTTGTCGTCGTACGAAAACCTCACAGCCACAAATCTTAAGGAAGGACAAACTTGGTTTTTTCCCAAACCATATCTCATGTGGTGTTTTATCAAGCTTGCTTTAGAAGGAACACGATTTAGTGTAAACGCATCTTTTCTAAGGCATAACCCTAAAAGGAAATTGGAAGATTTGCATGACTCATCATAGATCAAACCATATCTAATAAAGTCGATTTCTCCTCTCTAAAACACCATTCCATTATGGAGTTCTTTGGGGGAGTTAAGCGTGAGACAATCCCACGTTTCTAAGATGATCATCAAACTCTTGGCTCAAATATTCACCACCTCGATCTGATCGAAGTGCTTTAATAGTTTTATCAAGTTGATTTTGCACTTGGTTACGAAATGTTGAAACATCTCAAAAGATTCACCATTGTGTTTCATGAGATATACGTAACCATATCTCTGAAATCATCGGTGAATGTAATGAAGTATTGATAACCACCTCTAGCCCTTTCACTATGTCAAGTAAAGGGACTCTTTGTCATCTTGCCTAGTAAACAAGATACACATGTTTTATTTGATTCAAAATCAAATGAATCTAAAAGTCCATCTTTATTGAGTTTAGAAATGCGTTTCTCATTAATGTGGCCAAGGCGACAATGTCAAAGGTAGGTTTGATTCAAATTATTTGACTTGAATCTCTTTGTATTTACGTTGAGAATGGAAGTATCTGTGGACCATTTCATGTTTAGAATATAAAGACCATCATACAAATCAACATTCTCATAGAAAATGTCTTTACGAGAAATGGAGCATTTATTATTCGCAATAATGAAATTAAAACCATCCAAATCCAAACATGAAACTGAAATGATGTTTTTGCTTAAGGCAAACACATAATAACAATTATTTAAAACTAAAATAAGTCCACTAGGTAAAAGCATCCTACAACCAACGCAGCACCCTTTGCTCCATTTCCAACTCGTAGGATGACTTCTCCTTTCTTCAGCTTTCTACTTTTGGTGATACCCTGCACATTAATACAAATGTGAGATCCACATCCGGTATCCAATACCCAATAATCACTAGTAGACAAGTTGACTTCAATAACGTAAATACCTGAAGAAGTAGTCACACTACTCTTTTTTTCTTTAGATCTTCAAGATAGAGCTTGCAATTTCTAAACCAATGTCCAGGTGCATGGCATAAATGAAGATTTCCTTCTTTTTCCTTTTCCTTTTCCTTTTGGGATTTGTGAAGTAGAAGCGATATGGGGTTTGACTTGTTCCATAGGCTTTGTGGCAGTCTGTGACCTTGGTAACTTTAGCCTTGCCTTTGCCCTTTTCTTCAAAGCCTTTCCTTTGAACCATCAACAAACTAGCAATGGGTTTCTTGACATTACGCTCGGCGAGAGTTTTAAGCATCAAATGCAACTACGAGATAGACTTCTCCATGTTATTCATGTTATAGTTCATCACAAATTGTGAATAGCTATCGGAAATGAATTCGGGATCAAATCCATAGCCAACTCTTGGCTTATGAAAAATCCTAGTCTATCAAGATGGTCAATATAGCCCTTCATTTTCAAAACATGAGGACTAAGCGATGCACCCTCGGCCATTTTGCGGGAATGAAGGTTCTTGACTTGTCCCGAACCTTTCTTACCTAGCGTCTTTGTTGGAACATTTCCTTCGGCGTCGTAGCCATGTCGTAAGCTTCCATGTGTTCCATGTCCTTACGAAGTTAAGGAACCATGGTTGCCAACATAATGCATGCAACATCGGTTGAGTCCTTGACATGCTTAGTATGTGCTTCCTTCATGGCTCTTAAAGCATTGGTGGTGGTTCCTACGGAATAGGATTATCAAGGACATACAACTTACGTTCATGCTTAAGAACAATTCTCAAGTTTCTAAACCGATCAAAAAGTTTGTCCCGGACAACTTATCCTTCTCAGGGACGGATCACGGTGACAAGGGATTAGTGTGATTTGAAGAGGCCATAGATCTACAACAAAGATTATGCAAAATTTGATTTTAGTATAGAAGAATAAACTCCACTAAATTAACAACCCTCCTAAAAAATACTATGTTAATTGTAAGGACTAAAATCCATGTTTCACCTAATTCCAAGATAGCTAAGGCATGACACTTCGAATTAGGTTATTTAGGTAGGTACCAATTACCAATTACATCATATGTAACTTTTAGTAATTTTATGAGATTGTGACATCTTATGTCTTAGCATGTTTTATCTCATCTAGTGCCTAAAGCCCAAAACCGTTTTGATAGCTTTATCAAGTCTAACCATTTCAAACAATAGAGTAACTGTTACTCAACTTGCCTCACCAAGATAACACAATACACTCTACGAAGGCAGACCCATATTGGTGTGATCGGAGCCTTGACAAGTGTTTAAGAATGGATGACACTTGACTTAAAATTTGAAAGAGGGATTTTTGTTTGTTTTAGTGATCATAATCAAATAAGATAAATATCATATATTTCAATGCGTGAATAATCACTAAAAAGTTAGGAAATCATACAAATATTGACTATTGTACGAATTCTTGGACGCTACGAACAGTTAACAGTGGACGGTGGTTCGTTGTGAGTCAATGACGAGGGTACAAGGGGCAACGCCCAGTTTTTTGTTTTAGACGACAAATTTCAATTGTTAAAAGTGAAAATCACCTAAGATTTCTCATAATTTTAGTCAATCCAATCAACCAAAATTGCCCCTTATTTTAATTAGAAAATATTAATAAAAACGTTTTTAATTATCTCGGGCCCCACCATTAACTTAATATCTTATTATAATCCAATTAGAACTTAAGATACTTTGAATCCTAATCCAATTAGGATTTGTTTTATATCTCACCTATCTATCTTATAGGATTTGTAATTCTAATACAATTACAAATCTATCTCCTATCTTATAGGAATATACTAACGGATTACTACAATTAGATATATGGTCAAAATCAATTTCGAGATATTAATCATGTATTCAACATCAGAATCATATTAAATTATTCATATTAACCTAATCATGATCTCTATCATGGAGACATACATAATTATTGAACAAATCAAAATATGTGTTCAAGATCAGAATCATATTAAACTAAACATGAAGTCTACCATGAACAAACAAAATTCACATCGCTCAATATAAAATATATGTTAATCAAAATATTCTAAACATTAATACTATCATTGAATCATATCATGCGATGTATCAGTATACATGAATTAACAACATGCTTTAAAACCAATTCTTGATAACAATTACAACATAATCTATATGTATATCATATATACATTAATTAAGATTATGTTTTCACACATATATCATATATACATCATTGAAAATATGCAAACGTTTAATAGAACCGAGCCTAATGCTCTGATACCAATGTTGGGTTTTTTGGGGTTCATACGCAGCAGAAAATTCAAAACAAATTTTGAAAAACCCCAAAAGGATTGAAAATAAGTTCTATTAAACTAAATCTACGTAAGTAAATCATACCTTATTCCGTAATTTCCTTTTGATTGTTCGATTTTTAAGACATTCAAGAGCGTGTCCTCTATCAGAAATCTACACACGAACGGTGACCACAATTTGGAGTGCTAGCCCCAAAAAATGATTTTTCTTTCTCTCCCAGAATCCAGAGAACTCGAAAAATTGTAAAACGAAATCTTATACATTTTTAGGGATCCACCCTTTATTTATGTGTAGATAAGCCCTCACTTAAAATCCTATTCGTAATACAACTATTGTGTTTACGTAGTTTAAGCAAATTACACATACGCCCCTATTAATAAGTTATCAGATAACAAATCGTAAGGGCTTTTATGTCATGAATTTTATCATATAAAATTCATTACTCTGGACCAATTGAAATTGTGCAAAGCCATTCTTTGTGTGCGACCCAATAGGTTCATGCGACGTTAGCAATGAATCAAAACCATTTTGGTACACTAATCATAAGCGGTCTCTAGCAAGGCATTATGACTACCTAAGTAGCATGAATATCAAAATCGATATAACCAAATGAATAACATATATCATATCCTTTTGTCGTGCGACATCCTTTGATTAAACATAAGGCATGGAACGTCACCCTTAGTGTTCAATCGTACGAGTCTCGATCTTTAGGTAAACTGAAAAACATCCAAGTGACATCGATCATATCAATTCACATAGACTTGGCCATTATTAGTTTATCATATCGAGGGATCCACTGATATCTCTCTTTATATAAGAGTGATAAATTCTATCTTGATTACACACCTTAACATATTATTCAAATGGTAACCAATCACAATCTTTATAATCGTCCGATTAAAGACAACGTTCGATTGTGTCAAATTACCATACTCTTCATATTGAAGTCTATGGTAATCTCAATTCGAAGAACTAAATGATATACCTATCTCGAGTAACACTTATGACTTGATCCATGTGGTGTTCTCATAGTGGGTCAGTCCAGTACCTTGTTCCCTAACATGTACTCATGATCTTGATTCGTATCCCTATATGCATGATCATCACATAATTATTAATCAAGATTCACACTAGTCTTAATTCATTGTAGTTCTTAGTATAATGACCGACTAGGGACATTTAGGATATTTCAACAAATACCCATGGATCTTACTATAAGGTAAACATGCAATCACTTATAATAAAACAAGAAATGAAAAACTTTATTTTATTAACAAAAATTATAAGATAAATAATGTTTGTGGATTGACCTAGGGCACATGCCCCAACACCCCTTCCTTTTATTTTGCTTACTATTCCTACCTCTTCCTCTAACTCCTCCATGATGAGAATAACTCAACTATGACGAAATAGGTAAATTGAAGTCACAGTAAGTGAAAATATCAAACTATCAAACAGAGGAAAACAAATTTGTGAAACATTTTATCATAAAGTCTTGAAAAAGTTGAAAATAGTATGTCTAAAATAACTTTATCAACATATTTCTCTTATGAATATATTAGAAAAATTCGTAGAAACACCCAAACTTATTTGAAAACTCATATTCAAATTGAAAATTTGTATATAAACCTATTTTCAAAAATAATTTGCAATAAAAAAATAAAAACCAAATTCATCGAAAATATCGTCAAAAATCGATTTTGTTCAAAACATCGTAATCAAATGGATGCAAGAGTATTGATTTATTAACTTCTTTAGAGTGAATCTCTCAAGTAATATACTTTATTAGCTCCTTAGACTCCCTCTCCAAGCTTTAATTCGAAAAACACCTACCTAAGCCCTAACTTGGTTGTATGAACTTGAATTCGAAAGTTCTAGGGTTGCAAAACTCTAAACAGGGGTGGGATACACTTAAATAAGTTATAATTCAAGCTTTGAAGGGTTGAATCTAGAAATAAATAGATTAATCAATGAAATGGGTACAAGGGCTTTAGGTGTAAAAGGGTTTATTGTTGCCGATTTGGTGTTTTGTTTTGAAAAACACAAATTTTTTCTCAGCGAACCGATGTTCAAGTGAATTCGCTGACAAATCGCTAGTGAAATCGCTGAAAATTCATCTTGATGGTCCAATGTCTGTCTCTGCAAATCCCAGTATCAAACCTGAATCGCTGACGAATCGCTGAGTCATTTTTCAAGTAAAAATTTGCAAACTGCTGCAGATTTACACAATGATTCCCAGTATATTTGGTATCATTGGGAAATCGCTGACCAATTCCTGTTGTTTTCCAATATATCAAATATTTTGTTTGTTTGTCACATATTTCAATCATATTTAAGATAGAATTGATAAGTATTCAATATGAAATATTCTGAAATGAAATTTTGATTTGTAATTTTGAAATATTATACTACTAAATAACTACTTTATTACTTAAAATAATTAAAGAAAAATTTTATTGAACTAAAAAACAACTCGATCATCCCCGTTCTAGTTGGAAATATCCAAAAAAAAGTTAAAATGAGAGAGAAAATAAATATTGTAACTATCGTAAATCTATTAATACGGAAAGACATTGGCTCAATTAACCCCCCTTATATGAAATTATTTCAGAATTATATTCTTAAAATTTTTCTATTAATTGAGAGAATATAAAAACTACTAACTAATCGTAATACTAAAATTGAAAGTAAAAATAGAGTATGGGCTGCCTAACATAGCGTGCTTTTGTTTAGACTTATTGGCTTGACTCGATAGATGATATCACTCGTTGTTCAACTTGAGCGAGTCAAACTAACCATCAATCGATTCTTCATCATTCTTGACATCTCGCGATTCCTTATAATTCTCAGCATCTGCATAACGTCTTTTTGGGTAATTATCATGATAGCAGTTCTCCCCTTCATAACCATCGTCACAATTATCATCATTTCCCATCCTAAGCCTAACTATGCGTTGTTCTACATCGAGAATAGCTCAAGCTTTCTTGAGAAACATTCGTCCCATCAATATCACGTCATCTTTTTCAATCTGTGGTACTACTATGAACTTGGTGAGATACTTAAACCATTCCACTTGCACTAGCACACTCATCGACATTTTTAGTGGAAAGATCTTATCACTATTTGCTTTATTAACAACAAAAGGTGGTATAAAATCAATCCTCAACTTGCCCTTTCTACATCGTTGTTTCGGTAAGATATTCATATCAGCCTATAGGTTCAGTAAAACACCTAGAAAATTGACGTCATTGATCATCACATGGAGGAAGAGTTTCCCTGGATCATCTTTTTAAAACTCAATCAGATGTCCCAGATCTTGAAGATTTATTGTTCATCGGTAAATTCTTCTTTCCCCAGTTGCTTCCTTGCTTACTGTTGCACTTCAAGTTATGGCTCTTCAGGTTGATGCATCTTAGATTTCTTCTTCTTATTGCACGGTTTCTTATACATTTATAGTGTAATGGTTTCATTCTTAATGGTTTTACTCACGTTGATGCAAACGTTGAACTTCGTTTCATTACTTTGCGAACTTAGATTCTCAGTCTCGAGATTGATGATCTCCATATCCTATTCAACAAAATTTTCATTATAAGGTTTTAAACTATGACCGTTTACTTTAAATATTTGTCCTGTTTCTATGCTTTCTATATCTACTTTATATTATGAGGTATTAAATTCACCACCATATAAGGTCATATCCATCTTGAATGGAGTATTCTAGGAAATAATTGAAGTCTTGAACAAAAGAGTAGAACTTTATCTCCTAATTGAAAATTTTAGGAACTAATTTCTTATTATGAAATGCATTGATTTTATCTTTATAAATTGATGCGTTTTCATAATTATCATTCCTAATTTCTTCTAGTTCTTGAAGACTTAACTTACATTGCGTTCTTGCTTCATTATAATTCATGTTACATGCTTTTATTGCCTAATAGGTTTTATGTTCTAGTTCTACTAGTAAATGACATGCTTTTCCAAATACTAACCTATAAGGTGTCATACATATAGATGTCTTAAATGTTGTTAATATTCCCATAATGCGTCTTCAAATCTAAGACTCCAATATCTGGTATTGACTTAATTTCTCTATTTTAAGTTTCGACTTGTCCATTAGTTTAGGTGTGATATGCGATAAATGTCCTATTTACGACGTACTTAGCAAGTAGATTATCAACTAATCGATTACAAAAATGTGAACTTCTATCACTAATAAGTGCTCTAGGTCTTTGAAAAATTTGTAAGAATTTTTTTATCTAAGGAAATCAAAGACTATTTTTGAATTATTAGTTTTAATAGCTTTTGCTTCTACCCACTTAGACACATAATCTACAGAAAGTAAAATATAAACATAACCATTTGATGGTGAAAAAGGTCTCATGAAATCTATACCCCATACATCAAATAGTTTAAAAAAAGAATATGAAGTAAAGGCATTTGATTTCTACGTCCTAAGTTTCCATTTGTCGGCAATTCAGATAAGATTTTGTATAAATAAAAAAACCATGAAATAGAGTGGGACAAAAGAATTAAGAATCTAAAATTTTACGAGTAGTTCTTCATGGACCAAAATGTCCTCTATAGGCATAAGTATGGCAATGATATATAATTGATTGTACTTCTAAATGCAATATGCATCTCCTAATTATTTCATCGGTGCAAAAATTCCATAAATAATGTTTATAAATATTCATCCGTAAATTTATCCCTTAATGTTATAAGTGGTTCTCCATTTTCTAACCTACTTAAGTGATCTGCTACTAGATTTTCAGCTTCTTTTTTATCTTTTATAGTAAGGTCAAGTTTCTGTAGAAGTAGTATCGATCTTATTAGTCTTGGTTTAGCATCTTGTTGTCATTAAGTATCACAATGTTGCATGATTTGAATAAACTATTACTTTTGTTCCTAATAAATACGGTCTAAATTTTTTTAAAAATGCGAACACTACTTGTTAAAAGTTCCATTTTAGTAATGGTGTAGTTTTGTTGGGCTGGATTTAGTGTCTTAGAAGCATAATATATAACTTGAGATTCTTTTCCTACTTTTTGATCTAAAATAGCTCCAACTGCATAGTTACTTACATTCCACATTATTTCAAAGGGTAACGACCTATCTGGCGATTTAATCATAAGTGTGGTTATTAAAGAATACTTTAATTTATTAAAATGATATCTTGCTATCATTGGTCAATTCAAAAGGAACGTCTTTTTGTAAGAGTTTGCAAAAAGGTTGTGTTATTTTAGAAAAATAGTTTAAAAATCTTCTTTAAAATCTTGCATGGTAAAGAAATGAATGTATTTCTCTCATCGTAGCGGTGCAAGGTAACCTTTTGATTACTTGAATTTTTGTTGGATATACATATATTCCTTTAAGTGACATTATATGTCATAATATAAGTCCTTAATCTACCATTAAATGACATTTCTCTTAATTTAATACTAAATTCTTTTCTTTGCATCTCTTAAGTACTTTAATTAAATGAACTAAACATTTAACGAAAGGATTATAGTAAACAGGTAAATTCATCCATGAAAAATTCAATAGAGTTTTCCACATAATCAGAGAAAATACTAACTATAAACTTTTGAAAAGTTGCAGGTGCATTACATAGGCCAAAAGGCATACGCCTATAGGCAAATGTACTAAAGGGACTAGTGAAAGTATTTTTTTCCTGATCTTATGGCCTAAAGGTATTTAATGGAATCCTCAATAACCATCTAGACAATAGTATTGGGTTTTTCAGCTAGTCGTTCTAATATCTGATCTATAAACGGGAGTGGATAATCGTCGTTCCATGTTAATGCATTCAATTTCCTATAATCTATAAATACCCACCAACCATTTAGGATTTTTGTTGGTACTAATTCTCTTTGCTCATTTGTTATTACTGTAATTCCTATCTTTTTAGGAACTACTTCGACTGGGCTTACCTAATTGCTATCAGCTATTAGAAATATCATTCTTGCGTCTAATAAGTTTGAATATTTCAGTTTTTTCTACGTCTATCATAGGCATATTTAATCTACGTTGAGCTTGTTTAGAGCCTTTTCTGTCAGTTTCTAGGTTTATCCTATACATACACGTAGCTAAGATTATTCCCTTAATATCAATTATGGTCCATCATATTGCTCCTTTAAATTCTTTCAGTATATTAATTAATCTATTTTCTTCTAGACCTATCTGTTTATTAGAAATTATTACTGAAAATTTTGCATAGTCCCCTAGAAAAACATATTTGAAATGATCTGGTAAAGTTTTTTAGATCTAATTATAGGGCTTTAACTACATAAGGTAAAAATTTTGAATGAGATCTAGATAAATCTAGTTAATAAATAAGTTTTGGTAGTTCATTGTATGATTCCAAAGTATTTATTATCTCTTTTATTTCCTCTTCTCTACAATCATTTTCTTTTAAATCTACTATTACCAATTCCAATTAATCTATTTTATCTTTTCTAAAAGATTTGTCTATTAATGGATCTATCATATCTATTGTGCATATGAAAGAAACATCCATTGGGTATTTCATTGTGTCATATATATTAAAATTCATTATATCGTTATGTACTTCTATTGTTAATGTTCCATTTGAAACATTAATTTTTACTTTTTTGTTTTCAAAAATGGACTTCCTAAGATTAGAGAAGTCCTATTAGAAAATTATCTTCTTTCATATTTTAAACATGGAAATCATTTTTAGAAAACAAAACATTAACCACGACTAGTACATCTTCTAGTAACCTTACTTAGGTTTAACGGTGGATCTATCTGCTAATTGTTTGCTAATTGTACCACTATACCAGACTTATTTTAAATGTATATATGTCATTTGCAAATAAATAGATAAACGCATAATATTTTAGAGGCTCCCAAATAACACAATGCCTTAGAAATTCCTATATTTTCAATCATATATGGAATGAAAAATATTCCAGGATCAAAACATTTAGGAGGTAATTTCTTTGGAATTAATGTTGATATGTGTTCTCCTAGACTTAACTTTTCATTAGCCTTAATCTTATTAGTGCATAAATCTTTTATAAATTTTCAAGTACTTAGGTGCATTTTGAATGACTTTAATCAGAGGTATATTTACTACTACTTTCTTTAATGTATCGAGATATTTATTTTCTTCTGATTGGTAACTTAACATTTCTATTATCTTCCAAACGATGAGGGAATGGTGGTTTTATATTTATTGGCTTATCTTTATCAGGTTCATCACCCTTTTTCATTGGGAATCTTATTACTTATTACTTCAATTTCATTCTCCAATTTTGCTTCTATTTCTTTTCTAGAAACTAATTGGTATGGCATTTTAGGTTCAACCGTCTGCTAACTACTTATTAATGTTATGGATGGTGCTTTCTCGTATAAAGTTGGATAAGGTTGAGATGGTAGTTTCCCTTGATTTATCAATTCACTCATTTTGGTTGCCATTTGACTCAATTGGTTTTTCAACTTGGTCATATCATTTTGTAATGTTTGAATTATTTGATTTTATATCTTCGATAACCTTGATTGTTAATACGATTACCTATATTTGGCTGTGAGTAATTTTTATAACTATTAAAGTTATAAGTGGGATTAACAAACTCATCATATTGGTTCATTATAGCATTAGCTTCTTCTATTTTGGTTTGTTGTTTCAAAGGGCATTCATCATTAAAATGACTTAATTCATTACAAGAAACACAAGGTTTTACTTTGCTTGATATATCTTTTATTAATAAATTAACCATGGCTTTTAGATCATCTATCTTATCGTGTGGTGTCTTATATGTCCTTTTATTCATTTCACTTAGATTTTCTTTGATTAATTCACACTTCTCAACATATTGCTTAGATTGTTAGCTATTTTATTGAAAGCTTCTCTTGCTAAAGTTAGTGTTTTGTCGAGCAAAGACCACTCCACATACTTTGTGCAGGAATCTTCATTCTAAGTGATTTAATCTTCATAAAAATATTGCATTAAGCTTTTTTTTGTAAATTCATGCATTGGACATAGTGAAATCAATCTTTGATACCTATCCCAAAATTCAACAAAAGTTTCTCCAATTTCCATCCTAGCATTACTATTTTTTGTCTATATAAACTAACTTATCTTGCTAGGATGTATTGATCAAGAAAGACTTGTAGCATCTATGACCAATTGGTTATGGAATTTTGAGGAGGTAAAATAACCAATCTAAAGCAATACAAAAGGAAAAAACTTTTAGTTTAACATAATCTATTTCATATCTTTATGTTTTGATGTGCTTACTTTGTGTACGAACTCCCTAATAAACTTTTGAGCATCTTTATTATCTTCACAATAGAAACATTATAAAGAATTCATAAGTCCAAACTTCAATTCAAACTCTAGAAATTCAGTTGTCAAAGTTATACACACATGTCCATAAGCCATGACATTCCACCTATCAGATTGTCTAAAAGCAAATTCTTCCTCATCTTCAACCATATTATATGACATTCAACAAGAAGGTTTCCAAGAGATTATTTTGAAAATCCGCGGCAACGGGGCAAAAAATTGACAGGTGTCAAGCGTGCATAATAATTTCCCGTATTTTTCTATTATTTGTAGTAGTAGTAAATGAGATATTATCTCCACAAGGATTTTATAAATCTTTTAAGATTAAGGCTACCCTAAAGTTTTACTAGATTTAACTTGCTTTAATTTAACTAATCTAATTAAATGGGAATTAAACACTATCAATCTCAAAACAAAATAACTAATTAATTAAAATAATTAAAATATAAACAACTTAAATTCATTTGACTAATCTAATGCAATTCAAACAAACAATCAAAAAAATCAATAAATTGATATAAATGAAATATTTATACAAACATCTAAACAAACCCCCATTAAACAATGTAATATACTTGGATCACATTCAAACAACTGGGACACATCATCATTTCATAACATAGTTATAGTCATAACACATGGAATTTTGGAATCATTAAATCCTAATTCATAATAGGTTAATAGCCTTTAGTCGACCACTAGATTTTTCTAAATTCAATGGAAAAGCCATCTTCAATCATTATAAATCTACCTATTGGATAAAATGTAATAACATAGAAATACGATAGTATTAACACTCAATGAAAATCATACCTAATCTTAATCAAATATAAATCAGAATATGCTAATTAATAAATAATTTAGAACACAATCACCTAGAACATCCACTCGGGAAAAAACCCTATAGATTAATCTTAGTTACTACTTCTATAATTGTTGTCAATAATCATAGACATAGATTTATAAAACCTATATTAAGGAACATATTGGCAACTATGCACTAAATATAACTAATTATTAGTTGTTATACGCAAAAAAAAAATTATTAAATCCATGATTGAAGTATATAAATAGATTTAAAGCATTAAGTATGTGATTCCTTAATCATAACTATATAGAAATCCAAAGTATATATATGTCTAAGGTTTGTTTAGACTAACAAACCACTTACTCAGACTGAAAATAATTAACACAATAATATAATTAAAAGACATAAAAAATAAATAAATAACTTTTTAAATAAATCAAAGCTCCAATGTAGCTTCACATAAAAACTCAATAAAACTAAACTTATAAGGGCAGAAGGCTAAAAAGAAAAGAGTGATTTTGAAGCCCTAAGATCCTATTTATATTTTCCCTAAGTGTATAAATCATAGATAAATATAAATTCCTTATTCTTATCTAAAAAACTCGTCACTGACCTCGGCGATTTGACAGTGACTCCACTTTGTACACAGATCGTTGCGTTAATCACTGGATTTAGCACTTCGTACTTCACTAATTCAGCTAGCGATTTTTAGTGTATTTTCCAATTCGCTAATGATCTGCCAACACTTCTATGCTGCTGATTTAGGTGGCGATTTTCAATGTAAATTAAAATCGTTGGCTAATCGCCAGACTTCTTCTTTAGTTGATTGTTTTGCTCTTCTTCATCTTTTCCTTCCATTTCTTCATTTTCCTAATTAAATCTTGAAATCACAAAAACTAGAGAATTCCTAGTGTAATATCATCATTTGTGTCTAAAATCAACCTAAGTGACACTATAAAAAAATGACCAATTATTGACTTGTTAGTTGATCACATGGCTTAAAGATTAGAGTTACCCCCTGAACTAGGCTGGAGTTCATAATGTCTTCCACATGTCTATGCTTTGAAAAACAAGTACTCGTTCACTAGAAGAAATGTTTGGAATGAATTTGATCTTGGAAATCTTATATTATGACTAGCGGTTGATTCACATTCTAGATCGTATGATTCGAAGTGAGAACCAAAAGATTCTTTTGGTTAAGTTGAAATGGGAATTTCACAAAGATGAGGAACTAACATGGGAGCGAGAATCTTATATGAAGGAGCAATTTCCTTTTCACTTCAAAACTACGGGTATTGTGAAATAACTTTAAATTTAGGAGAGCTGTCTTGACCCATTACCTTAAGCTATTGATTAATGTTATCTTGAATCTTAATTAACTTGAGTTTGGATCGTGGTTAAGTCTAGCATACCTCGATTAGCTTGTGCATGGGTTTGTGTTATGATTTGTGTTATTATGGTATGTTTGGGTGAATTTATAGGTTGTTGGATTAATAAAAACTTAATAGAAGCCTATAATTGAAAAATAAACAATCAAATAATAAATTGTCGATACACCAAGTGCGACTAGGGGTCATGAAATGAATGTGCACGCCTTAAAAAATGCTCGTAGGCGTGTCCGGTGAATTTATTAGCGAGAATATACACGAAGTATATATATTTATATATACTTGATATATATAAGGGAGTTCTACCATGGTGATTGAAAAATCACCATGGATGGTGATATTTAATTCTATCCATTAGATCTTCATCTAACTCTTCAATTTAGACATTGTGCTAGATTTGTGAAATGGGTAACTTATAGATCAAGTTACTACATTTAATATTCTGCCTTTAATAGAGTGCATTTAATGTTCTACACATGATTATATGATCATAAGAGTTACTACCTTTAATTATTAATTACTCTATATATTATGCTTAATTTCTAAAAGTATTGTTGTACTTTATATTATTTGGAATAGTATTATGCAATTCAATTAGTCTTAAAAGTCTAATTTTTCTATAAACTTTTAAATAACTTTTTGTTTTGCTAAATAATAAAGTATGTAACATGAAGAAATTTTTAGATATTTAAAACATCAAGAATAAAAATAATATACATTTATGATCTAGTCTTGTGATTTTGAGAATAAGCAAAATTATGAACAACTATATTCATTTTCAAAACATCAACAATATATACTATATTCATTTTAATATTATGAACAAAGTTTTTAAAAATATATGTCATGTATGTTGCTTACTTTTTAAAGAGAAAATCATTAAATTAAATAGATAAAATACATAATATAATTTGAAAATAAATTTTATCATTATTTACAACTAAAAATATTTTTTCAATAAATTTGAAATTTCAATTTTATTTTACTATCTATAAAGTTGGGTGTTTTACTTCTAAAAAAACAAGTTGGGAATTTAATTAATTTTCTATTATATTTTCTTCAAAAAATAATTAGCAAGTTATTGATGAATTCTCTCAAAAAATAATCATGCAATATGATAAATTATCTTATTTTATAAAATTAACTTAAGAAAAGTATGATTGGAACATGTTTTGTTAAAAAAAGTTCAATTAAAAAATAAGACTAATGTAAAATTTACCGCATTTCCTACTTAATCATAAAATGTCACATTTTTCTTTATAAAGTTATAAAATGTCACATATACATACTAATACAAACACACATATTTACCTTCAAAAAAGAAAAAAATAACAAAAATAAAAAGTAAATTGACCTTTGAAAAAAAAACTTAAAAACTAAATTAATACATAAATAACTACTATCAAGAAAAATATAAAATTATATGAAAAGTATAGAATTTAAATAAGATATTACAATATTATTTTTAAAATTTACTATTAACTTAATTTCTTTTATCAAGAATTATATTATATTTTTTTAAAAAAAGGTAAAGTCTTTCTTTTATAATTTCTAATAGTTGCAATTAAGCTCACGCAAATATAAAATAAAAATAAATTTAACATAAACCATAAGTAAAAAAAAAAACTTATGATATAATCTTTAGTTGATTTGAAGCAAGGAACAATATCAGTGGACAAACTAAGTTTATTCTCACTAGGTATATGATCAAATTTATTTAAAAGGGTTAATTAAGCAAATATATAATGTTAATTTCTTATTTTGTAAATTTTTAATGTCACTAGCTTTTTTTTGTCGGAGAACGTCATCACATTGATAATTATTGGGAGAGCGAGCATAAGAACAAAACATAATCAAAAAAAAAAAGTTTGCAAGTTTTCTTTAAGATAAAAAAGACCTTATGCATGTCTTAATAATTATTGAAGATTTAAGAAAAAATAATTATTGGAGAAATAAATTTATATATGTATCTCAAGATGACTATATATCAATTAATAGTCAATAATGTCTACAATTAATAATTGATTAGGAATATACTCTTAATTATAATGATGAATTAATGTTTTGTACTAACAACTTTGTAACAAAATTTAATTTGCTTATTTACGATAGTTTGGGTTTCCAACATTCAATGAATTAGATATGCATTTAATTCTCTTTACGACAATTTGGGTTACCTACTATAATAGATTGCAATGGAGATCACCATCCATGGTGATTTTCCTCAATCACCATGGTAGAACTCCTCATAAATATATATATATATATAATTAAAACTATAAGTTTGGTTTAAATAATATATATCGTTGGAACGGCCGGAGATGAACGTAATTTGTGATGATGTTAAGATGTGTGTCACTTTAAGATATGTCAAATTAACACGTCATTCACTTGAGCGACATCAAGATAGTGCGATGTGTATCCGAGGAAAATCTATATGTAAATAAAAAACTTCAAACTTATCCTCACTATTACATCAATCAATTCGATATATATAGACCAAGTAGCTAAGGGTTTGATCTTGAGGAGGTATTGATTCAAAGAATTTAGTGGGTTTGAAGAGGTCAAGCCACTTTGTAATATAGAGATTCATCACTTCGGTAAGTTTAGTTTTGAGTTACAAGTTGAATTCAACGTTAGATGATGATTTCATTGTGAATTGTTGTTGTAAATCAATGGAAATGAGTTTATACCTCACAAGAGGTCCTCCACGATGTTTTGGGAGAGTGTCTAATGTTGTTTTGGTGATTTGGTATTGGAATAGTGGTTGTTGCCATGTTTACTTTCGTGACAGTATAGGGTGGAGCACGCTCCCTTCATAAATTGTGATGAACTCAGTTGGTGGAGCGCGCCCTACCAAGTGAGGGAGCACGCTCCCACCTTAGAAAAAACAAATGTGTTGTGTCTTGCTTAGAGTTGTGTGAGGTCTTAGGGACTGACTTAGGGGTTCTAAATATAGGGTATAAGGCCTATATTATCTACAAATGGTTTGTGATAGGTTTTGGAACACAAGGAAAGCTTGAGTGACCATGAAAGTTAGAAAATTTTGAAAAAAAACCTAAATCAGTCAACTAAAGAAGAAGTCCAGCGATTAGCCACAAAGATATATTAGTACATATAGTTCATATAGTTTATGGACTGAATATGGGGCTATGTATACTATGTTGTGTTAATTAACTAGAAAATAACGTTTAATGCGATCGGCACGAGTAAATCCTGAAATTGAGAACATGTTATATAGGATATGGGTTTGATTCCAGACTTATATGGTAAATCCTACTTTGTTAAATTGGTTGCGTGAATTACATATTTACTACAGGATTTGGGATATAACCATTAAACATTTTTGGATTGGTTAGACAGCACAACGACCATTATATTTGTCTAGCAATCGCATTAACGCTGTCAGTGGGTTATCGACCCTAGATTTACAAATGAAATGGGAATCACAGTGTAATAGTCATTGACAGTTTGACTTGCATCAGTTATTATTTGGATTATATGTTTTTCAAAATACTTTGGTGCATGTTGTTATTGCATATTACTCTTCATTATTATATGGATGTTGATGGCTTTGTTGAAAGTCGGAGCGTTCATCCCCAACTTAACATTTCAGGTTCTCAGCCTAGCGTTTCAGCGAAGGGAAAAAAGAAGATTTTGGAGTCTTACTATCATCTTTATGACATAATGAGCCTTCTTGAAAATATATACACTATTTGAGTTACTTTGTTGTAAATGAATAGGGTTTGTAGGTTTTATAATTGAGTTTTGAGTTTCGATAAACTCTATATTTATGTATATCGTTGTAATTATCGAAAAAGTTTTAAATTTCTGCTGCGTATATTTTGAATTCTTAATTCGATATCGAATACGAGTTGAATTTATTAGGTACGAAGGAGAGGTTTCTTGGCTTTAATTAAGTTTTCTTTGGGTTATTGGGGCTTAATTAGGGTTTCGAATAGAGTATCGCCTAATCGAGATAAGGGATGCCACAATATATATATATATATATATATACACATATATTTTACGACTTATCCGTTTGCCACATACGTCAATGAATACACCTAAACAAACTCATTACTTCCTCGTCTCCTGAGTGATCCCCAACCATTCATATGTGTCATTCTAGGCGTACAGTGAATTTATTTATCATTTATTTTCCAACTATGGGTTTTATATTAATTCAAATTGATCATCTATTATTACATTAATTATTTCTCATACCAACCAAACACGATACATTAAAACAACCGCACTCACACGTTAATCGAGATAAGTTGGATTTAACCATAAGCTTACTCAGGTTAATTAATTTTTAGATTAACATTAATCACAAGGTTAAGGACACGAGGTGTTACAATAAAATGTGTATAATTTATGACTTATCAATTGGATAGGATAGCAACACTTTGAGGAAAGTGGAATTTGCATTATTCTCAATAATGCCTTGACACTATATATGTTAGTTATTATTGCACTAGGTATTACTTGGATGATTGAAGGTGAAGCAGGCTGATAAATCAATATTTATAGGTATTTAATGGTTTATTTTAGTATATTTAAATATAGAAAGTCTCTAAAATATATATTTAATTATATTATTGATCATTTTAAGGTGAAATGGAGTGCACACTTGAATTCGTGACGAAAAAATACTGGAAATAGAGTATTTACATGCATTGCTCAAACGCCGGACAATTTGCCCCGAGTTACGCATTGCACGGTGGGTAGAATAGGAGACAACATATTTCAACCAATTAGAAGCTACCACGTCAGTGCATATCTTCTCTCAACTAATCACACACTGACACGTCAGCGATTCTCCATCACAGCAGCAACCAACATCATGTTCCGGCAGCTGCCAAGTGTTAGCTGCTCACCCTCGCCAAGCACGTCATGCAAGCAATCTCCACCAATCCCGTGTTGCCACGTCAGCAAGCCAACAAACGCAAAGCAGCAAAATCAAATTCTCTTACGCCTCAGCTGCCAACAGATGTCTCTTTGATCTTAACCGAGTCGTGCGAGTTTCTTCACCACCATCTTACCGCCACGTGTCGCGCACTCACCCAACCACCACGTCACAAGCTTCGGTCTAGCTAATAGGAGAGCGCCACGTCAGCTGCTCTACAGGAAATGAACAAATCGCGCTGCGACACGTGGCGGACATCAGTTTTCAACTAAAAAATAATCCATAGATCGTCCTCGGTGCACGATTCACCTCCCCGACACCCAAAATTAGTTTCTCTAACCTATCAGGACCAATTTTTAGTAGTTTTATATATTAGAAACTTAGGGTATTATTAGAGAACATCGAAGACTGACTATTATTGTTTTGTTATCGACTTCTCTCAACGATGGCCTAAGTCGTCAGGGAAAAAGTCGGGATTATGGATTAATGGCATATTATATGAGATCTTTTATTTTATTATTTAATTTAGTTTAAATTCTCCTATTTCATTGTTGATGATTTTAAGGAATATGGTTTAGATCTAGGGTATGTACGCGGCCTGTGCATGCTTTTAGGGGACAATCTATAGTTATTTGGACCATTAGTATCCGTGTAATTGTACTTTAGGACCAATAAACTAATAAACACTCACCCATTTGTCGTAAAACCCTTTCGATTATTGAGTGTGCAACAATTGAATCTAGGTTAAATCGGAAGCGGAAGCGGATGCGATCCGATTATTTAGGATTAGTGTTCCCACATATCCATATTACTGCGGTTAGTTCGTTAAACCTTATTGGCGGATGTTTAGGGTTATGCATCAATTAGGGAAGTAGTTAGTGGCGGAGGACGTCCTGGCTATCGAGTTTAGGGGAACGAGGAATTTCTGGTGGATGTCGATTTTCTATAGCAAATCTAGGAGAACTTAAATTAATAACTTATAGGGAAAGATTGAAGACCATGATTGTCATTGAATCTTGATCCTGATTTGTGGAACTGTAGACCTAGGTGTTATCTAGGTGTTACTTAGGTGTAAATAAATTGTTTTCAAAGTTTTTATTTTATTTTATTTAGTTAGTTTAGTTAGTTATTTATTGTAAAACCCTTCATTTTCCTTTTCGTTATTTTTAACCATAGAAAGACCACCAATCTTTTTGGGATCGACCATTTGTCACTATTCTATAAAATAGTTGGTTTAGGAAGTTTTATTTTATTGACGCGTCCGGCGCGCGTCAATTTTTGGTGCCGTTACCCTGGATTGGTTTTCTTTCTTTGGTATTTTTATTTTAATTATTATTATTATTATTTATATTAATAAATTGGAGCACCCTCGAGAGTTTTGTTAGGTTTGACTATGGATGACATTTTTTTTAACATAAATTGAGCATTTTTCTTAGGAATTAACATGTTTATAGGATTTTAGGTGTTTAGAGACTTGGTTGGGACATATCCAACTTAAGTCGCCACATTAGTGGCGGATTTTTGAGTAGATCAAAAACCACTAAACTTCATTCCATCATCTTGTTGATTTCACCCTTAGTTGAAAGACTTCGGGCTCATGCAAGACTTGATTGAAATTTTTTGAGTTAACTCCTATGTTTACTAGTTCTTGCTCTTGTTATGATTGTTCTTTCATAGTTTCCTTAGTCACCTACACATGAGAGATTTTGTACGTTCATTAGTTTTAGAGACTTTTTGTCATGCATTGATTTGTATCTTTTTATCCATGTTCTTCTTATCCATGTTCTTCTTCACCACTATCATTTTCTTTTTGTTATATGGATGCCTTGACTTATTTTGAACCTTGAGGACAAGGTTCAGAATAAGTTAGGGGGTATTTTAGGGAGTGTGGATTGAGTTTGGATGGATTCTTTGCAAAAGACCGCATGTGAGATCGTTTATTTTTTTTTTAATTTTATGCGGTTACATTCGATTGATAGATGGTAATGGTGGTGTTTTATATCATTTCTTTCATTTCTTTCATTTCTTGTCCTTTATATTTCTCTCTCATTTCATAAGTATATGATACACTTTCATGCATGTATTTAGTATAGTTTTTATTTATTTATTTATTTATTTTAGTTATTTAGAGTCACTTGAATTTTTGTTTCATTGCTTTGGTTGTGGATGAATAAATTACGGTTGCCTTTTTGACTTGAAACTTAGGAAAAACTAGGAGAAAAACTCAATTAAGCTTTGTACCTAGCATTTTAATGATTTTATGATTAAGGACTTAGTTGATGGTTAACTTTTGTGCTAGATAACGAAAATGAGCGGACGGTCAAATAATTGTGCAAGTTATATTATTTTAACCCCTATGAGGGGATTTACTTGATTTTAGTGAAAGTGAGAAGGTTAACATGAGTTTTTTTTGTTAATATAGAGAGTCCCACAGTGTCCACGGAAATGGAGCAAAGAAACTTGTGGTGGGAAAAAGTGAGAAAAGCGAGTCCATAGGAAATGGAGCGAGGACCGTATTTATTGAAAAAAAAAGAGAAGAAAAAAATAAAAAAGAAAGAAAATAATGAATAAAGGCGGAAGTTGTGAAACTCCTCAAATAAAAGATTTAGTTCGAGTGCTTTCACTAAATTAAGTGAAATTTAAACTTGCGTGCTTGAATGTATAGACCAAGAAAACTTGTGAGTAGTTGATGGCCTTTGTTTTGACCAATGAGTCTTTGTCTTTAAAGTGTGATCTTAATTGTGTTTGGGTTGCGAGTCTTGACATATCATAACTCTGAAATTTCTTGAGTTTTTTGTTAACTTGGTGGCTATGTAAATCAAAGGAGCTCCATGAGTTTGAGTTGGGTATAGGATTAGTTGAGTCAGTGTATTATTATATTATGAGTCTAGTTTAGTTTGTGTTGTCATCTACACCTTTGCTCGGGACGTGCAAAGTGTTAAGTTTGGGGGTATTTGATAAGTCAGTATTTATAGGTATTTAATGGTTTATTTTAGTATATTTAAATATAGAAAGTCTCTAAAATAAATATTTAATTATATTTCTAGATCATTTTCAGGTGAAACGGAGTGCGCGGTTGAATTTATGGCGGAAAAATACTCAAACTGGAGTATTTACATGCATTGATCATACGCTGAACAATTTGCCTTGAGTTACACATTGCGCGGTGGGTAGAATAGGAGACATCATATTTCAATCAATTGGAAGTTGCTACGTCAGCGCATATCTTCTCTCAACCAATCAGACGCTGCCACGCCAGCGGTTCTCCATCACAGCAGCAACCAATATCACGTTCCAGCAGCTGCCAAGTGTCAGCTGCTCACCCTCTCTAAGCACGTCATGCAAGCAATCTCCACCAATCCCGTGTTGCCTCGTCAGCAAGCCAACAAACGCACAGCAGCAAAACCAAATCCTCTCACGCCTCAGCTGCCAACAGATGTTCGTCGGGATGCGCCTCAACACAGTCTCCAAGATCTTCACCGACTCGTGCGAGTTTCTTCACCGCCATCTTGTCGCCATGTGTCGTGCTCTTACCCAACCACCACGTCACAAGCTTCAGTCCAGCCAATAGCAGAGCGCCACGTCAGCTGCTCAGTAGGATATGAACCAATCGCGCTGCAACCCGCGGCGGACATCAGTTTTCAACCAAAAAATAGTCCATATAACGTTCTCGACCCACGAGTCACCTCCCCAACACCCAAAATTAGTTTCTCTCACCTCCCGAGACCAGTTTTTAGTAGTTTTATATATTAGGAACTTATGGTATTATTAGAGAACACCGAAGATTGACTATTATTGTTTCGTTATCGATTTCTCTTGACGATGGCCTAGGTCGGTGGGTAAATAAGTCGGGATTATGGATTCATGTCATATTATGTGAGATCCTTTATTATATTATTTAATTTAGTTTAAATTCTCATATTTCATTGTTGTTGATTTTAAGGAATATGGTTTAGATCTAGGGTATGTATGTAGCCAATGCATGCTTTTAGGGGCACAACCTATAGTTATTTGGACCATTAGTATATGTGTAATTATACTTTTGGACCAATAAAGTGACAAACACTCACCCGTTTGCCGTAAAACCCTTTCGGTTCTTGAGTGTGCAACAAATTGAATCTAGGTTAAATCGGAAACGAGATGCGATTCGGTTATTTAAGATTAGTGTTCCCACATATCCATATTACTACGGTTAGTGTGTTAAACATGATTGGCGGATGTCTAGGATTATGCATTATTAGGGAAGTAGTTAGTAGCGGATGTCCTGGCTATCAAGATTAGGGGAACAAGGAATTTACGCGGATGTCGATTTTCTATAGCTAATCTAGGAGAACTTAAATTAATAACTTTTTTGGAAAGATTGAAGACATTGATTACCATTGAATCTTGATCCTTATTTGTGGAACTAAAGACCTAGGTGTTACCTAGGTGTTATCTAGGTGTTACTTAGGTGTTAATTAATTGTTTTAAAGTTATTTTTATTATTTTATTTAGTTAGTTTAGTTAATTATTTATTTTAAAATCTCCGATTTTCCTTTTCGTTGTTTTTAACCATAGAAAGACCACCAATCTCTGTGGGATCGACCCTTTGCCACTATTCTAAAAAATAGTTGGTTTAGAAAATTTTATTTTATTGACGCGTTCGGCGAGCGTCAATTTTTGGTGCCATTACGGGGATTGGTTTTCTTTCTTTGGTATTATTATTACTAGTCAACGTGCACGTGCTCATACGTGATGCACAACACCTCTTATTACCAATACAAACCCAAATTAAACATTTAAAAAAAATTACCAAAAAAAGGTAGAATATATATACCTTATGTAGATACACATAAATCATATCAATTGTGGCTATCGAAACAAATAAAAATTGAAGCATCAAGTGAATGAGTGTACAACTTCATTGAGTCACTTAATAACAAATAGAAACATGATACAACTATATCTCTATACTCTTAATTTTAAATTTAATTATGCGTCTGAATCAAAAGAAAATTCTCTTAGGGTGTGTTTGATAGCAAAGAAAATGAAAAAAATCATAGAAAATTGTCTACTTTTTTTGTATAACCGTTTTTTCCATTGTTTGATAACTTTGTAAGCTTCTTTTGAGAAAAAAACCACATTCCCTATTTTCCTCATTTATTTTCTCATCTTTTAGCGTGGAAAATTGAAAATCTCTACATCTCACGAACTGATCATTTCTTCCACTCAAACAAATTTGGCATCTGCTACTCTTTCGTGGATACACACTCTTTCTTTCTCTTTTTGTCTCCAACTTCGTCACCAACATCATCGTCGAGCGCCCGACATCGACGATGATTTAGATCTTGCACAAATTGAACCATAAAAGAAAATTCTTTATCGTGCAATCAAACAACTATGAGAAAATTTTCTTTATAAAATTCTCTCGAGAATTTTTGCTAAAAAAAGTTTTTTCTTATCGAAGAATTTTTTTGCTATCAAACACACCCTTAATGATAATCTTTTTTTCTTTCAGGCGGCACTTGTTAATCTTAATTATAAGATTATTTTTGTCAAAAATAATTATAAGTGTTCTTGTTGTTGTTCTAATTGTCTTGTGAAAGTTGTGATTTGTAGCAAATTTCTTTTTGGTTATGAACAATTTCTTTTTTGATAAGGCTAACTTCAAGGCAATCAATCACATGTTCCATTGAGCCGAAAGAAATTCACATGTTCATATTTGACCAAAAACTTCACACGTAATTAGTACTAATTAAAAATCATATACCCAAAAAAAAGCATCTTAAAAAAGACATCTTCAAAAAATAAAGATAAGGGTAACATAAAACTGAGCTATTCAACTCAAAAATAAAAATAAAAATCGAGCCTTTCGAAAATCGTTATTCAAAAGGGACTAGGGCACCATGTATTGAGAGGTTCATTAAGTTCGAAGTTGATTCCAAGACTTTCCAGCCCTTGCGAGAATAGTCGGTTAATTGATCAAGATCACCACTAACAGAGCACCATCTCTCTCAATTGCGGACTCCTGGATGCCCACAATAACAACCTTTTTGCTTTTCTTGTATGCTACACTACTTCTCCATCGCCGTTCGAAATGGGAATCGAATACAAAATAGTTTTTGTGAGAGACGAACTTTACAATATTGCTGATGCTTTTATTTTGTGACAACTTAAGAGGTCGGATCTTATAAGCGAGAACTTGTTGCACCGACCTCTTCTCAAGTGGCTCTGATGTAAACATCATCAACTCTGCTCAAATCAAACTTAATTTGGCTGCATTTTAGGAGAGAAATTTCACATAGATGAATTCTTCGGACATGGCTATTACTTGGCTCAAATCGAATTTCTTGTATCTTCTAAAAAAAGATCCACCAGCATAAATTAGAGTGACAGATAAAAAAATAAATCAACATTACTCCAATCCAACTATCTTAAAAAAACCATCTGAAAAAAAAAGAAAAAGAAAAAAAAGGAAAAAAAAATAGAGAACGGATAACATTCAAAAGCCCCAACTAACCAACCTTTCTATTCAAAATAATGCAACCTCACCCACCTCCATGAATGCAACATTCCAAATCTACAAAGGGAGCCAACCTGCATTAATTACACACCAAATACTTACCATTAAATTGTAAACCAACACTCTCTAAAATTCCATTAATTATTGCCAATTTAAATTACAAAGATTCCAGGCTTTAAAAAAATTATATAGATTTACAAACAAATGGATACCCAAATTAATTCCACACATATCATCAACAATGCTAATCGGGAAAAGAAAAGATTGAGATGAAAATAAAGAGTACCAACCAAATCACTTACTAATGGTTCTAGGATTACATACCAAGTCATTGTTGGTGGCGGGTGGGGAAGAAGATCTCTTAGACTCGGCTTTAACGAGAACGCATAGATTGAGTTAATGAAGTTTGTGTCTGATCCATTGTTGTTCGATAATTCCTTTTTTTGTATAATGTTAGATGGATTTTGAAAAAGATATACTATGGGAGAGAAGCAGTTTAGAAAACTGCTCCAAAAGTAAAGGCTACTTTTAAGGGATTAAAAGTGCTTTGCTTGGAAACTGTTATGTGATTTTAAAGAAGATAAACGTGGAGATGTGGAGAGGGTAATTAAACACATGGAGGAAGAAAACGTGAATAGAGTGGAGAGAGAGAATTGTGGAGGGAGAAAGAGAAACGTTGAGGGAAAGAGAGAGAGAGAAACGTGGAGGGAAAGAGAGTAAAAAGGTGGAGGAGAGAGAAAAAAATCATCCAAATCCCACTTTGTTAGGAAACTGACTACTAATTTAAAAACTTTTGAAAACTAATTGAGTTTTCATCCGCACATCTAAAATCAAAACCGCCTATTAATTTGTAGTTATCAATTAAATTACTATTTTATCCCGAATTTAAATATACGCATCAAAACACTTAGGGGCATTGTTGGAAGTTTTAGTCAAAAAGGCTTCACGGTTAACCGTTTTGGGATTGCTATTATAATAGTATAGATTATTATTATTATTATTATTATTATTATTATTATTATTATTATTATTATTATTATTATTATTATTATTATTATTATTTTAATAAATTGGAGCACCCCGAGAGTTTTGTTAGGTTTGATTATGGATTAACTTTTTTTAGCATAATTTGAGCATTTTATTTAGGAATTAACATGTTTATAGGATTTTAGGTGTTTTGAGACTTGGTTGGGAAATATCCAACTTAAGTCGCGCATTAGTGGCGGGTTTTTGAGTAGATCAAAAACCCTAGACTTCGTTCCATCATCTTGTTGATTTCACCCTTAGTTGAAAGACTTCGGGCTCGTAAGACTTGATTGAAATTTTTAGAGTTGACTCCTACGTTTACTAGTTCTTGCTCTTGTTATGATTGTTCTTTCATAGTTTCCTTAGTCACCTACACATGAGAGATTTTGTGCGTTCATTAGTTTTTAGAGACTTTTTGTCATGCATGCATTTGTATCATCTTTTTATCCATGTTCTTCTTCACCACTATCTTTTTCTTTTTGTTATATGGATGCCTTGACTTGTTTTGAACCTTGATGACAAGGTTCGAAATAATTTTGGGGGTATTTTAGGGAGTGTGGATTGAGTTTCGATGGATTCTTTGCAAAAGACCGCAGGTGAGATCGTTTATTTTTTTAATTTTATGCGGTTACATGCGATTGATAGATGGTAATGGTGGTGTTTTATATCATTTCTTTCATTTCTTTCATTTCTTGTCCTTTATATTTCTCTCTCATTTCATTAGTATATGATACACTTTCATGCATGTATTTAGTATAGTTTTTATTTATTTATTTATTTATTTATTTTAGTTATTTAGAGTCACCCGAATTATTGTTTCATGGCTTTGTTGTGGATGAATAAATTACGTTTGCCTTTTTGACTTGAAACTTAGGAAAAACTAGGAGAAAAACTCAATTAAGCCTGTACCTAGCATTTTAATGATTTTATGATTAAGGACTTAGTTGATGGTTAAACTTTGTGCTAGATAACGAAAATGAGCAGACGGTCAAATAATTGTGCAAGTTATATTATTTTAACCCCTATGAGGGGGATTTACTTGATTTTAGTGAAAGTGAGAAGGTTAACATGAGTTTTTTTGTTAATATAGAGAGTCCCACAGGTGTCCACAGGAAATGGAGCAAAGAAACTTTGGTGGGAAAAAGTGAGAAAAGCAGTCCATAGGAAATGGAGCAGGGACAACAAAAAATAAAAAAGAAAGAAAATAATGAATAAATGCGGAAGTTGTGAAACTCCTCAAATAAAAGATTTAGTTCGAGTGCTTTTACTAAATTAAGTGAAATTTAAACTTGCGTTCTTGAATGTATAGACCAAGAAAACTTGTGAGTAGTTGATGGCCTTTGTTTTGACCGAGTCTTTGTCTTTAAAGTGTGATCTTAATTGTGTTTGGGTTGCGAGTCTTGACATATCATAAATCTAAAATTTCTTGAGTTGCTTGTTAACTTGGTGGCTATGTAACTCAAAGTGGCTCCATGAATTTAAGTCGGGTATAAGATTAGTTGAGTAATTGTATTATTATATTACGAATCTAGTTTAGTTTGTATTGTCATCTACACCTTTGCTCGGGACATGCAAAGTCTTAAGTTTGGGGGTATTTGATAAGTCAGTATTTATAGGTATTTAATGGTTTATTTTAGTATATTTAAATATAGAAAGTCTCTAAAATATATATTTAATTATATTTATTGATCATATTCAGGTGAAACGGAGTGCACAGTTGAATTCGTGGCGAAAAATACTCAAAGTGGACTATTTACATGCATTGATCAAACGCCGGTGAATTTGCCTCGAGTTACGCGTTGCGCGGTGGGTAGAAAAGGAGACAACATAATTCAATCAATTATAAGCTGCCACGTCAGCGCATATCTTCTCTCAACCAATCAGACGCTGCCACGTCAGCGGTTCTCCATCACAGCAGCAACCAACATCACGTTCCAGCAGCTGCCAAGTGTCAGCCGCTCACCCTCTCTAAGCACGTCATGCAAGCAATCTCCACCAATCCCGTGTTGCCTCGTCAGCAAGCCAACAAACGTACAGCAACAAAACCAAATCCTCTCACGCCTCAGCTGCCAACAGATGTTCTTCGGGATGCGCGTCAACACAGTCTCCCAGATCTTCACCGACTCGTGCGAGTTTCTTCACCGCCATCTTGCCGCCACGTGTCGTGCTCATACCCAACCACCACGTCACAAGCTTTAGTCCAGCCAATAGCAGAGCGCCACGTCAGCTGCTCAGCAGGATATGAACCAATCGCTCAGCGACACATGGCGGGTATTAGTTTTCAACCTAAAAACAGTCCATAGATCGTTCTCGGCGCACGAGTAACCTCCCTAGCACCCAAAATTAGTTTCTCTCACATCCCGGGACCAATTTTTAGTAGTTTTATATTTTGGGAAATTAGGGTATTATTAGAGAACACCGAAGACCGACTATTATTGTTTTGTTATCGACTTCTCTCGACGATGGCCTAGGTCAGCGGAGAAACAAGTCGGGATGATGGATTCATGGCATATTCAGTGAGATCTTTTATTTTATTATTTAGTTTAGTTTAAATTCTACTATTTCATTGTTGTTGATTTTAAGGAATATGGTGTAGATCTAGGGATGTATGTGGTTAGTGCATGCTTTTAGGGGACAATCTATAGTTATTTGGACCATTAGTATCCGTGTAATTGTACTTTTGGACCAATAAAGTGACAAACACTCACCCATTTGCCGTAAAACCATTTCGGTTCTTGAGTGTGCAACAATTGAATATAGGTTAAATCGGAAGCGATACGATCCTGGAAGCGGATGCGATCCGATTATTTAGGATTAGTGTTCCCACATATCCATATTACTGCTTTTAGTGTGTTAAACCTGATTGGCAGATGTCTAGGGTTATGCATCAATTAGGGAAGTAGTTAGTGGCGGACGTCCTGGTTATCGAGATTAGGGAAATGAGGAATTTCAGGAGGATGTCGATTTGGTATAGCTTATCTAGGAGAACTTAAAGTAATAACTTTTTGGGAAAGATTGAAGACCTTGATTGCCATTGAATCTTGATCTTGATTTGTGGAATTGTAGACCTAGGTGTTACCTAGGTGTTATCTAGGTGTTACTTAGGTGTTAATAATTTTTTTTGAAAGTTATTTTTATTATTTTATTTAGTTAGTTTAGTTAATTATTTATTTTAAAATCCCTGATTTTCTTTTTCATTGTTTTTAACCATAGAAAGACCACAAATCTTTATGGGATCGACCCTTTGCCACTATTCTACAAAATTGATGATTTAAGAAATTTTATTTTATTGACGCGTTTGGCGCGCGTCACAGACTTTTGCTTTATTGAACTCGTTGAATCTTTTGCTCATCCTACTACTTCTTCCTCCAGGTACCTCGATTCTTTACTCTAAACAAAGGAAAAGAGAAAGTTATAGCAAATAAGATATATTTCTGTGTGTTGGGTTGAGTAATATTTTATCTATTTGTCTTTTTATATATTTTATATAATAAACAGGGGCTTAAATATGGGTAGATGTTTAAACCCATATAACTTGGTTTTAATTTATGTTTTACTTGTTTTATTACTTATACAATAATTCCGCAACTTTTTAGACTTTAAAGGCTTTTTTTTATTTTCGCACCTATTATCCTTAGTTTTTATTTTATAAAATGTATCGGTTTATTTTCGCATGTTAAGGCTGAGTAGATCATCGCTTCAGTCATTGGGTTATCTCAATAGGTTCGACGATGGTCTTGGCCAGGAGATCCCAGCCTACCGGGGATTAGGTCGCCTCAATAGGTGTACTGGATTGTCAAACCCTATCTAATTAGGCATATAACTGCTGTAGATTACCTTGATCCCTTGATAATCTAAGGATCCATCCCGTTTAAATACAACCGTGAATCAATATCGTTTATGTTATCCGACCACAATCAGTTAATATCCTCCGAAAGTTGTAAGTAAATAGTAATAAGTACACATTGCCGAGAGAGGATAGCCAAATGAGTCTCGTTCCTCAAGTCTATCAAAGTATGATCTGGTTCAATGTAATCTAATGATAACCACGTGATGCAAAGTATCGGTAACTCCACCCCTCAAACATAATATAGTTCTACCATGTACATATAATCGGTAGACACTATATAGTTCTACCTTGTATACACAGCGGGTAGCATAATATATCCCGTGTACACTCAGTCAGGTAGATACTATGTAGTGGAGACTCAAATCAACCTTATCCTGCCTACCCGTGTATGCATGTACAACAAAAATGCACTATCAAGGATCAATGCAATTTAAAAAAAGAATTATAATCATACAATGTAAAGGTTACTATAGGAATTACTAAACCTTACAAACGCAATATCGCAACTATCTTGCGCTCTGATTTGGTAAATTAGTCCACACGAGGTTCCAATTGCACTCTTACAATTCATTTACAAGTCCAATACGATTCCAAAACCATTCAACAAGTTTTACCATTTAGTTCCAGTTCAATTGTCCCAATCGCGTCCCGAAACCACTAAAATACTTCCAAAATAAATTCTTCGATGCTGAATATCATTTTTGACTCAACATTATTGTTCGACGTCGAGAATTACGTTGTCTAGGCTTAAATATAATATTTTCAATTTATTATATTTTATTTGATCTACCTCGACCTAAAAACCTCGGAATCCCTCCAAATCAACTACTCAAATTTATGAATCC
This sequence comes from Stephania cephalantha, assembly GCA_039657325.1. NCBI lineage: Eukaryota > Viridiplantae > Streptophyta > Magnoliopsida > Ranunculales > Menispermaceae > Stephania > Stephania cephalantha. Next base: position 30,903,693 of record CM077574.1, on the reverse strand, counting down.
CAAACTTGACTAAAAATTGTGATTCAGAATCAAAAGTTAAGCTAGACTAGGCTTTAAAATAATTTTTTAAATTTCAGACATTTTCGGGTATTGTAGCACGCATTACAAGAAAAACCCCGTATAAATTCTCGAGAACATTCCAAATTTCGCATTTTTCATAGAAATCCACCAATTCTCTTTATTTATCAAAAAATATAATTTTTCGGAATTTCTTCTCATTTTCTAGATTTTTTTCTATTTTCTAGCAATTTTTTCTTTAATTGGGTAGTTTGACCATTTGAATCGGTCCTGGTTCGGGTCCAACCCCTTTTCTTTTTCCTCCAAAGAGCCCCTGTTTCAACAAAATCAAATTAGTTTTTTTAAAATTAGGTTGAGCTTTGCCCAACCCTAGTATCAATTTGACATGGGAGACCACCTCCCATGTGTCGTCTCCCACCTCGAACCCAAGCCTCCCTCTCGTTCCCAACTTCCATTAACACACGAAAAACAACACAACCTAACAACAACAAAAACCTCAAGTTACCTTACCCATCATCATCTCCATCACCTCGGTCTCGATCCCCTCTCTTGATCACTCTTTGTCTTTCCCTCATTCACCATTTTTTTCCTCTCAGATTTCTCGACCTCACTATAATGAAGAAACGATTCTATTTCATTTGAAAATAAACATTAGATTTTCTCGAGATTCGGATTATGCAAATCTCGAGATAAAACTAATGTTCCATTTTCATAATATAAATTTGATCATCCTCGATATATTTACTATGTATCTCGCGGTCAATCTTTGGCTCAAAACAAATTGATGAGACATTATATGTTTTGTTTGGTTGTTATATATTTGATTTCCTCGAGATTTGCATTGCACAAATATTGAGGCAAATCTAATTATTCATTTATAAAATTTTCTTTTGATTTTCCTTGAGATACGTGCTATGTATCTCAAGGTCAATCTTGTGGCTATCAACAAGATAATTACTACTTCACGACCAACTTACTATGATTAATTATATTTATCTCACCGAGATACGTAATGTGCATCTCGAGTTAGATCTTACATTTTTATAACCATATACCACTTGATTCTCCTCGAGATTGGACATCAAGCATCTCGAGGCGTGGACACGCTTCAACAACAATGTTCAACCATTTCAACTCCTTGATGATCATGCTATGCATATCTTGAAGCGAATCCAATGTATACTTTTATTTAATATATATTTTTATATATAAACTATATATATAAATATATATGAACCTATGTATTTTCGCGGCAATAAATTCGCCACGCACGCTAATGACTACCATTGAGCGTGCACACAATGGTACATCCCACGTGTGTCAACCTCGACCCCGCGTGTCACTAAGCGCTCGCCAGTTTATTTATTATTTTACTCAAAATTAATTCTCGAAAAATACCCCAAGTTTACAAAAATTGGAGAAAATTCTTGAACGCGCTCTGAAACTCACAAACACCACGTATACACTTCAACTTGACCTTATTACGCGTCGAAATAGTGTATAATACATCAAATAAGCACACGGTACAAAAAAATAATATTTAAATTTATGATCCCCGATTTGTAATGTGTGGGTCTCACCTTGGATACTTAAATCACAAATTAAATCCGAAAATACCTAATTAGCCACCTAATTAAGTTCATAAAATTCTCGAATATCACAATCTTCCCAACTAATTAAAAATTTTGTCCTCGAAATTTAAACTTAGAGGTTACTGAACCAAATAAGATATAAAAAAAGATCGTTCATATATAACTCTTTTAGTCTAAACCTGTAAAACCATTTCCAAGGTGAACCGTTAAGTGGACTCAATCACATTCGTTGTATTCAACAATCTCCGTTATTTTGCCAATTCTGGCAATTTATGAATTTCTAGTGAGTTAAACAATCAACTTTGTAGAATATCCAATAACTTTACTTCATTTTTTTGTCTGATACCTTGAATTTCATTCAAGTATTAATACATTGTAAGACTTAGCGTATCTTGCTTTTCATAACACAATTCTTATTCTAATTTGAATACTATTCTACAAACAATTAATAATTCTTTCCGTATCCACCCAAACTCTGGTATATAACCCATTTTACTTTCTCATCACTAATTATCCCTTTTTATTTTAATTATCAGCCTATTAATTCTTAGACTATCATTAGTCAAAAACTACACATTAATGCAAATAATATTTGAGCACGGTATTAGATACTAAGTAGAGTTGCATGTCTAATTGATCCATCACCATTTTAGCGTTCCCAACGGAAACCTGAAATTACACAAGTCATCCCATGACTATAGATCTCATAATACATCTGTCACCCCATGACAAGAGATCTCAAATTTCATTCCGAATAGAAATAAAAGCCTGACACATTGAGCAACTCTCACCTATTTTCTAAATGCCTAATCATAATATTATTTAGATTGTGGACAAAAAAGCAATTACCAATTCCAATTCATCAACCAATTCACTTAGCTTCTTTTTTGATTGGTTAGAAAATTATCGCCTTTTCTAACTTCGTCGAATTATTCTCTAATGATGAGTTCATCAAGAACTTCATTCCTTATACTTTAATGAAATCTATTGCAAACCCACGTCTTAATCACTTACTATTCACCAACTTCTCTTATTATCTAAATAGATACAATTATCCTTAATTTTGGTAGACATACGATTCAAAACAGAGATATCAACGTATTCGATGATTATACTCTCATAGTATAACTCTTAACTTGTATTTCATACAAGTTATAAATATGATATCTATCTGTATCAATTCATTTATGCCTTCCCTTAATTATACTTGAAGAATAATAAATTCTTCGAACATATCAAGTGAGATACACTGTACTCTATTCAATATTTCCAACCTAACAGAGATAAGGCTTACAACCAGAGCTGTAAGTTGTACGTAACTTTTCACTTCATTTGTATTTTCACCGTCATTTGGATATCTTATATCAATTCCAATTTACAATAACTAGTTCTTTAAACTTTACCATTGACGAATTAGGTGGTTTGGCGCTACAATTGAACCAATGTATAACATGTTCACTGATATTAGTTGTATATTACTTTGGTTCAATCATTTCAACTTTTGGAGTTTGATTCCTTGTAAGATCCTTGTGAAGATATATTAAGTTTCATCAAACTTATAGTTTTATATTCTAATTTTATCAGGGGTCGTTAATGAAAAATTTTCATTTTCACACTAATACGTAAGTTTGTATTTGATTCATATATGTATTTCTAATTATCGATGTAAACTATTAAATAAGTTTTTAAGATGTTATGCATTTTAATGAAACACAGGGAATTGCATCCTTCTCATTCTTGTGCACGGAGGATGACAAAAGTTTTCAAGAGATGGATGATTCCAGAAGGGTATTGTTGGAAGTCGGTAGCGAATCATCATAAAGACCACTACTGGCGCCAATGACAGGTACGCATGACTAATAAATGTCTTAGGGTTTATACTAGTTTTTCAATGTCTCGTAACAATTGCACTCGCCATTTTATATGTATATTTTAGATGGGATGACACGATTCACGAGGTCTCATTCGTTCGGCGTACGACACGCATACAGGCACAAGGTACACCGCATTGATGCACAAGTTAAAGAAGAATCGTCTGCAGCCAAACTTTGTTACAGATGAGGCGTGGAGGAGATACTCGGAGTACTGGGAGAGCAAGGACTTTCTTGCCAGGTCTAGGCAAGCATCTACGAATAGGAACACTGAGGTCGAAGGACCTGGGACTGGACCCTCGAAGCACGGTGGTGGCTCGGTGTCTTTTGTGACTACCAATGAAAGATTGGTAAGTGTTTTTTACACTCTTGTTTATTTTTTTCATTTCTACACTTGTTCACTATGCCTGTGTTTGCTTTTAATCTTGTTTTTTTTTTAAATTTCTTACACATTAATGCTAGTTTAACTCATTTGCATTGTACAGATTTCATTCACTTCTGTTCATTTCACTTCTATCAATTGATTTGTGCATGGCGAATATAAGTGCGCCGACCTACTAGTAATTGACATATTTAACATTTTTATAACTTTTGTATGCAGACTAATACATCCGAGACGCCACCTACCGTGAATGAATTGTATTTGCATCTCTACACCGTAAATCACAACGGGGTGATATTCATCGATACTAGATCGGAGCGGTTCTATGTAAGTATAGAAATACGAGTGAAATAGTAGTAAGTTTACTTTAAAGCATATCGTTTAAGTTGTTTATTGTTGATCCATGCAGGCTAAGCTCCAGAAGAGACGTCAGGAGCGACCAGTTACACCGGACCAAATTTCAAGTGGATGATGAGGCGATGTACTACAATGTGGCGGGTGAGTGTTCCAAATGTAGTGTATACGGTCTTGGGTCGTTAGGGAGAAAGAAGAGAAGATATGCAGATCCTAGTGCTAGCACATCCCAGTTGTTGGAGATGGTGCCACGTTTAGAGTTCGATAGTGTTGTCGAGCAATTACGACGGTTGTGGCGTTTATGCGAGAGCAATTCGAGATGACCATGGACGAGCGAGGCCTATCTCGATCACACCACCACCACCACCACCTCATGAGCAAGCAGACAGCCAGCACGCAAATAGATCCCGTGATCCACCCCAAAGAACAGACAATGTTGATCGAGAGATGCAAGATTGGCTTACGAGAGATGAGCAACTTGGTGATACTTAGGTATTTTTCTTGTTGTTTGTGTAACTTTTGAGATGATAATTTTGCTTTTGTAGATATCTTTTATAGTTGTTTATAGAACTTTTAGATTAATAGTTCTTTTTGTGCATATTTAGAGGATTGGAAGTTTTTTGTGGTTGATGATGAACAATAGGATTGGTGGTTTTTATGAATACTTAGGTATTTGGAACATTTATTATACTTGACAAGCTTTCGTGGATATATAAATTTTTTCAATGTCGAATTGTACATTTTTTCCCTCATTTGAATCTTTGTTGTTGATATATATTGTTGATGTATGTATGTCAAATAATGCTTTTTTGGGTGATGTTAGCACCCCCAAGGAGTTGTTGGAACCCCAAGGAGTTGTTGGAGGGGGTGCAAAGCGATGGAGCAGTCCTATGGTTATATTTTTAGGTTTAAAGGTTATGGAGAACCAATTGGATTGATCTTAGAAGTGAAAAGAAAACAAAGCGTACAAACGGAATTGAGACGGATTAGCAACGGAATTTAGAGATTCCATTGCTATTCCGTCTCTAATTGCCGAGAAAATAGCCGCCATTACTAAATTTAGACACGAAATAGAGATCTGAAACGGAATGCAATTAGAATCGTCCTCTCGGGGAGAAATTCCATTTTTGTTCCGTTTCTAAATTCGTCTCAAATCCGTCTCTATTCAGTCTCTAATCAGCAACGTAATACATTTCCGTTGCTGACTAAATTAGCGTCGGCAGATTTAGAGACGGAATTAATTCCGTCTATGTTTCGTTGCAGAATATACTTAGAGACGGAATTTATGCTAATTAGCAATGGAAATTTTAGTTTATGATCAGCTATTTTTTTGTAGTGTATTGACTCCGACGAAACTTCATAGACTATTTTATACCGATTGTCACCAATTCATTCGGTTATTCAAAGATGGGTAGACGCGTCACACTGTTCTTTTACACTGTGAATGAATCGTGATTATGAAACAGAGTTACTTAGACTTTTGATCATGCACAACTACTACAGTTCCTAACCTTGACTAAAGAAGTCCGTTTGTGTCAATTCCAGCAGCCATAAGTCGTCTCAACAACTCATTTTATTTTATACATTGAGTATATTCCATTCGATTTTTGTCAATTTTAGCAATTCTTACATTGATCTTGTTCTTAATCCCTTTACGAACTTATTACAACCTCTATTCAATACCTATATCATTTACAGCTCTTTAGTCTTGACTTAGAAAAGCAATTTACATTTCTTCTCTTTTCGAAAATATAGCTAACGACGATGCAAATTCTTATTATCATTTAATGAATCGAAGTATTCCTTAGCTAATCTTAATTTGAAACAGAGAAACTTTTGACTGAAATAGTTAAACTATTTTTTATTGTCTTACGTTATTTCCATTAGTCTCAAATATACCGACTTTTCTTTTTCTCAAAAAGAAATTCGGTACTTTTCAAGAGACAGTGTAAGATCACTTTATATCTTATTATTCATCAAATTACTTTTGATGAATTCACCTTTCCATTATTATTCAACTAATGAGATAGAAGAATCTGAATTTCCAAACTCCGACTAACTTAGTGAGTAATCAAATTCTTAAAAGATGCTATTTCAATCCCTTAAGTCCTACAAATAGAAATTCTCGCAATATAGGAGCTCATACTGACGTCCTATACAACTCGCTCACTGATACTCAATCAGTACGTCTATCTCTTTATTGGTTACATTTTAAGTCGTAGTGATAAACATCATTACTTAATTTCGTTAGAAGTGACTATTGGGTATTTTGAATTTCAAAACACAACTACTTGTGTTTTATTTAATAGCTAATCCAAGCTATTATTAGACAACTTTCCAAACACCTTAACTTCTAACACGTTGATCTTATCACTACATTTTTTATTTTGAAGTTAGAAACCTCGTTGATCTTTGTTTTGTAATAACACCTGATTTGGTGTTAACAAAGATTACTTTTAACTTGTATATTTCCATTCATTTTATCAATACTTTATTCGACTCATAGAACCACTATACCCAACATCACCTATGGATTAGTAACTTGAAAAATAAACAATCAATATTTTTCATTACTTCTATATAGAAGTCGTTTGATTGTTTTAAAATATGGTTCTATTCCATTTTCACTTGACGTTTTGTTTCGAAAAGTAGACAATACTTTACTTCAAAGTATTTTATTTTCTTAGAAACTGACTTAGACAACATGACCGATCCAATCACAGTCTCATTGTGATTTTTCAGTCAAAACATAACTCGTTTAATCAATTTCCATTTTCGAGAACTCGTGTATCATTTTTCTTTTCATTTGAGACTCGTTCGAAAGCAACTCTTAGTTAATTATGAATCAAACTAATATTTTAAAGAATAGCTCTTCCCGAGTTAACCGTGCAACCGATACTAACCTTATTCTAAAACTCAGAACATGAGCCATGTCCCAACTCCACGTTGCTCTTATGTCATCATGATTCGCGCATAAAAGCTTGTGTAGTCATATAAGCTCAAGCTCTATCTCAAACCTTTTACAGTGTTTTTGGTTTAGTCGCCGATATAATGATATGAAGCTCTTTTTGTCTTTCGTCCAGTCACATTCCACTAATTATAGCTGAACCTGCCTAAACCGAAACTATAACAATTAATTCAAATTTGAAATGAACTGAAGAGGTAGCATGCTCCTCCTGAGCAGCTAAAGTGGCAATATGAACTTCCTAGGCCACATGAACCATAAACACCGGAGCTGTCACTTGTTCTCGTAAGATATTCATCAACTCTACCATCTGCCTCACCATGTTCTGGAACATGTTTGAACCCTCGCGTAGTGGATCCATATCAACTTAGCTCGTGCAGTCCACTTATAGTTTTTCGCAACAAAAATTGCAAGAAAAGTGGTTCAACAAGCCTATGTCCATTGATACCTTGATAATAATAAACACACATAACACAGTCATAAAGTTTTGAAACTTCTTAACCCTATTTCATCACGTTACTTCCTAACTAATCACTCACTTATCCTAGATTAACTTAATTCCTTGATATTCTAGTTGTCTTAACCTTTCCATCAATAAATCATTAAGATAAAGATCTTGTACTCATTAATTATAAAACTTTATTAACCACATAGGATTTCAAAGTGAATCTTTAACCTCGAAGTTCCATCAAAATTCACTTTAATTGATTATTCTATAATCAAAATTCCTTGAAAATATTTTTTTCGACAACACCCCCTTTATTTTTAAGCCTACATCGGAAAACCCGACCTTCAAAAATCTTCAACAAAACTTACTCAGCTTGGTGAAAATGCCAAAGGACTCGCAATCCACCACATAACAATATATATTGCATTCATTAAAATCTTTTATTCATTCTAATCTTTCTCGAATTTTTAAAATCCTTAAACTATCATTACCTTAGCTCTATGGCATTCCAATCCGTCTTAAAACCATTACAACAATTCCAAAAGAGATTCTCAATGCACATGAACACAAAAACCCATTTATACAATATTTAATATTAAAAAATAATACATACATAGAAAGAAAGAACTGAGTAAGTCACAAAAGGTCAGAAAGCTTTCCCTTTCCCTTATTGCTGTTAGAACCAAACATTACCCTGTTATAAAAATTTGATAATGTCAGATAAGTATATCCCATACTATCCAATACACCTGTAATAATCAAATGCATAATAATCCAAGAGATTAAACGAATAATATAATTCAAGGAATTTAAACATAACCGTGAATCATTCCCACTATTATCCGACACAATCAGTTGATATCATCCGAAAGTTGTAAGTAAACAGTAATAAGGACTCATGTACAGAGAGGATAACCAAACAAGTCTTATTCCTCGAGTTTATCAAAATATGATATGGTTCAATGTGATCTCATGATAACCGCATCATGCAAAGTATTCGTGACTCTAGCCCCTCAAGCATAATATAGTTCTACCTTATACACATAGTCAGGTAGACACTATGTAGTTCTACCTTGTATACAAAGTCAGATAGCTTAATATACGCTATACACACAGTCAGGTAGGCACTATTTCGTTCTACCTTGTGCACATAGTCAGCTAGACATGATAAGGAGACTCAAATTGACCTTATCCTCTACCCATGTATGCATGTACAACAAAAATGCAATATAAAGGATTAATTTAATTTAAACGAAATTATAATCATACAACATAAAGCTTACTATGGGATTTACTTAACCTTACAAATGCAATATCACAACTCTCTTGCTTTACGAGTCGGTAAATTAGTCAACACATGGTTCCAATTGTAGTCCCACAATTCATTCACAAGTCCAGTAAGATTCAAAACTATTCCACAAGTTTTTCCATTTAGTCGATGTTCAATTGACCCAATCGCGTCCCGAAACCCCTAAAATATTTCAAAAAGAATTTCTTCGATGCACAAATATCATTTTTTGACTCAGAAATATTTTTCAGCGTAAAAAATTACGTTGTTTAGGCTTAAATATAATTTTTTCAATTCATTATATTTTATTTGATCCTCCTCGACCCGAAATCCCCGGAATCCCTCCAAATCAATACCTCAGATGTCCGGATCCAAATTTTGACTTTAAATTGTGATTTGAAATTGAAAATTGACATAGATTAGGCTTTAAACAATTTTCTAAATTTCAGATATTTTTTGGAATCGTAGCACACAATACAAGGAAAAACCCCGGTATAAATCCTGAAGAAAATCTCAAATTTCTTATTTTTCAAAGAAATCCCCCACTTCTATTTATTGGTCCAAAAATATAATTTTTTTTATTTGTTTCTCATTTTCTAGAGTTTTTTTCTATTTTCTAGCAATTTCTTATTCGATGACCATTTTTTTCCTTTCTGATTTCTTGACTACACTGTAATGAAGAAATGGTTTTGTTTCATTTGAAAATATATATTTGATTTTCTAGAGATTCGCATCACGTATAAATCTAATGTTCCATTTTTATTATATAAATTCGATAATCCTCAAGATATGTACTATGTATCTCATGGTCAATCATTGGCTCAAAACAAATTGATGAGGCACTGTATGTTCTGTTTGGTTGTTAAGATATATAATTGGTTTCCTCGAGATTTACATCGCACAAATCTCGAGGAAAATCAATAATTCATTCATATATTCTCTTTGAACTTCCTCAAGATACGTACTATGTATCTCGAGGTCAATCTGGTGGCTATGAAAAAGATAATCAACACGTCTTGACCGTCTTAATGTGATTAATTATATTATTCTACTCCACATACGTAACGTGTATCTCAAGGTAGATCACACAATTTTGTAACATACACCACTTGATTCTCCTCGAGATTGGACATCATGCATCTCGAGGCGTGGAAACACTTCAACAACAACGTTCATCCAATTCAACTCCTCGATGATCACGCTACGCGTATCTCGAAGCGAATCCAATGTATACTTGTATTTAATTTAAACTATATATAAATATATATGCACCTATGTATTTTCGCAGCTATAAATTCACCACGCAAGCCAATGACTACCCTCGGGCGTGCACACAATGGTACATACCACGCTTGTCACCCTCGACCCCGCGTGTCCCTAAGTGCTTACCAATTTATTTATTATTTTATTTAATTTCAAGATTATCTCTTATTTTTAACTCTAAAATAACACCCAAAAATACCCCAAAATTATTAAAATTGGAGAAAATTCTCTAACGCACTCCGAAACTAACTGAAACCTTGTATAAACTTCAACTTGACCATATTTCGCATCAAAATATTGTATAATACATCAAATAGGCACACGCCACATAAAAATACTATTAAAATTTATGATCCTGATCCGTAACGCGTGAGTTCCACCTCGGATACATAAATCTCAAATTAAATATGGAAATACTTAATTAGCTGCCTAATTAAGTTTATAAGATTCTCGAATTTCAAATGGCAAGTGTGGAATTTATTTATCTGAAATCGTTTTACTTTATGATTGGCGATTATAGGTTCGAGCGGCGACAAGGAAAAGGTAACAGCTTTCCGAATTTCTGTGACTTGCTCAGTTTTCTTTTCTTTATGTATTATTTTTTTATATAATATATTGTATAAATTGGTCGTTAGGTTCGTGTGGTGTTAGTGACAAGTCAATAATTGTACATGTTTTATTGTTTATTTTAGGTTTATTTTAGATGTAAAAGGCTATATTACATGGGGTTTTCTCTTATTTTTGGTATTTCATGTAATAAATGGAGAATATGATAAAATGAAGGAAAAAGGAAGATTATGAAGGAATTCATCAAGTGGAAGAAGTATATAAGGAATTATCACCAAGGAATAAAAAAGAACTAGAATTATGAACCAACGATTCCTAGGAAGCACTGAATTGCTGGCCAAATTGGTGGACATAAAAAAGGACCAGTGAGCTTATAAATATGGATTTTCCTGACGATTTCTATTAAACCCTAATCTCTATGAATCGATGGTAAGATTACATGAATTTTAGATAACTACGAGTTGTTGGAGTTGTATTGGGATGTTTACTACTTCAATTACTATAAATACTAGGCTAGAGTTGCAAAATCAATTGCCCTTGATTGTACTTTGAAGCCCTAGAAACATTGGATGTTTTTGGAGCCATAACTTACATATTTTACATACATTGTTTATTATTTCATTGATTTTGAAGATTGAAGTATTTTAATTCAGATGTATTTTCAATTATGTATTTTATTTATATTATTGCAATGTTATTTATGATTTTGAGTGAGTAGTTTGTTTGATCTAAACAAAGTCCGAACGTGAATTAAATCCATTTTGCAATGTAGTTATGATGAGATGAATATGTGTTTAATGCTTTAAACTTAATTGTATTCTTTGATTTACTTATTTGGTTTCATTATTTATTTGAAGTAGTAAATATGATTGTTTGAATGACAAACACCGTTCAAATATTTAAGGTGAATTTGAGATCTAAATCTAGTATTGAAGTGTATTTCTGAAGAGGTTAGATTTAGTAGTTCAAAGTTCTCATTAAGCTTAATAATGGTTCTATTCCGTGAAGTTAATCTAATCGTTTGAATAAAGGGGTTAGCTCAATAGAATTAGAACGTGTCTTTTCCACCGATATAAAAAGAATAAATGGTTGGCTAAAGGTTGTTTGCTTATAATTGAAGTTTAATGATTTATCTTACTTTATAAAGTATGCTCATGACTATATAGATTGGATCTACATGTTTGGAATGCAAAATGGGTTTATGTTTCATTGTTTTATATATTTGTTTAGTTATTAATTTATTATTGAATTTAATCTATTTGATTGATTGTAAATTTAAATTGTTTTAATAAATTATGATAAATATTTAGTTATGTATTATTATATTATAGTTAGTTATTAGTTAGTTAATTATTATTATAAATAAAAATAATTATAAAAATTATAAAAAACTTTAAAAGTCCTTTTTCCTAGAGATGTTTGAAAAATCCATATGGAAATGATTCCCACATACCACAACTACAAAATAATTAAAGTATAATATAAAAGGAAAAATTATTGTACAAGCCTAACACATGTCAATTTTTGACGCTGTTATCGAAGATTTAAACACAATTTCTTAAGAATTTTAGTCATTGTATGGTCTATCCTTTTCGCCATTCTAATTCAACATGATCCATACATCCGTTTAATCATGAGGTAGATAGGACATTTGATCGTAATTTAAGACAACAACAACGTACAGGACGCCAACCAAACTAAATGGAAGCCCATAATAACTTTAATCTTAATAATAATAATAATAATAATAATGATTATAGAGAACTCATTTTTAGGCAAGCTAATCAAAATGTCACTGGTTATGAACTAATGTATATTACCTATAATAAGGGATTTCCCAAATTTGAACTTAGATATAGATTCATTAGTGCTCTACCTAACTTCTATTGTAAGAAAATAAAGACCCACAAAAATTTATAAGGTAATATCAACACAAAGTCAATGGGATGAAACTTAAAGACTACACGTTAGAATAAGTCAAACTTAAAGCTTTTCCTTTTGTATTAAAAGATCAAGCACAAGATTGGTTGTTTTGTCTTCCTCAAGATTCGATAACCACATGGGCTTAAATGTTAGAAGCTTCCTTAAATCAATGTGTGCCTGCAAGAAAAACTAGTACTGATAGAAAACAAATCACAGTGGTAAAAACGGTAGATGATGAAAACTTTAATGAATTTTAGAATAGATTTCAATGATTAATTTCATCTAGTCCACTTCATTGATACACTCAAAGAGCCTTATTATAATACTTCTATGAAAGACTAAATCATTTTGAACAAAGACTATCAGATACTGTATGTGGTGGATCATTATTCGATGTTACTAGCAAAATAAGCTATTAATAAGATGAGCAAACAATCTAAACAATATGGTGAAAAGACCGATGTATCAAGAAAGAAACTTTATGATCTTAATAATAAAATTAGTAATAAATTCAATGAAAAAGTAAATGAATTATTTGACATAGTTAAACTACTATTAAAAGAAAGATCACATCAAGTTAAACCATGTGGTTTTTGTAATAAAGTTACACGTCCTACGGATGCGTGTTCTACTAACAAGAAGATAACAATGAAGAAGTTAAAGCGATTATGAACCAATATTCTAGTCTGCCTAGAAACTAATATAATAAAAACAATTACTACAAAGGAAAACCTAATTCAAACCTTAGCTATGGTCCACAAAATCAAAACTATATCACATTTAGACCGAGAACGCCAACACAACCGACAACAATGAAACAACAAACTATTCATGTGACGACCCCAGTTCCTATAACCAGGGCCATCCGACTTAAACCAATGCCAAACCCCTCGAGATAACCCAGTGAGTCGGGCGATGATCTACTAAGCCTTAACCTGCAGAAATAATACAAGACAATCTACCTAAGACTACTAAGAAATTTGAATAGTGCGGAAATAAAGGTTTTCCAAGTCTAGTTAGGTGCTTAAATAAATAGAAATTCTTACAAAAGATAAACCACTAACCTACGGGTTTCACAAAGTCTACACATGATAAAATCCCATGTATATTACATAAAGTCAAAATAAATTAAATATAAATTAAACAACCTTGCAAACAAGAAAAGAGCTTGTACGCTACAACCTTGGTATTTCCTTTATCTTGAGCAGCAAATGAAGTACTTAGAGGGCGAAATTAGTAGGGCGAGCAATATTTCAATGGGCTCAGTAAAGCAGAAGCCTGTTTTACAATCATCCAAGTAATACCTAATGCGTGATAATTAGAATGAAAAAGATTTTCACTAATTCCTACTATCATTATAGGAATGAAAAGATAGTATAAACAAGCATACTATAAAATGCAATTCGTAATAAAACAAAGCTCGAACAAGATAGTCAACAAGATAACAATGATAACAATGACGTGAGTGCCATAGAGTCAACGAAGTCGAAACCAAATACAAAGTGTGTGATGTGACAACTAACTGGCTTCAACGGAATCATATATGACCTGGCTTCAACCTATTGGTATCAAAATAACCAACTAGCTTCAACAATATCTTATAGGACCAACAAATTGATGTTCAAGCATAGCTGAGGGAGATGGCCGGTGGTCGCCGCCTCTCTAGTGCAAAATACCATAACAATTATTCATTCCAAGCACATTAGTTTCACATGCATTCATAAATAGTGAGCTGAAAGGACAAGATGAAATGAAACGACAAGATATATTCAACTTGATTTTTACAAGATACAGACCATTCACACTCATTAATTCTAGCATAACTAATATGATTGCATGAATTAAGATAAATCAAACCCCACGCGCCTTTAGCGATGCTTTCTTAACCAAATCCTTAGCCTCGAGAAGACCTTGGTGGCGTTCCTTGAGTATCTATATTATATACATGTTGGGTGACTTCCAACATATTTTTGAGTTATTTAAAGTCTTATTTTAATTGACTTATCAGTTCCATCTTGTTAATCTTTCCACAAGCTTTCCAACCATTTTTGGAACATTGAAAACGGAGTTCAAACGAAGAAGTTACGCCACTTTTACGAACTGGTGAAAAACAGTGTGACTGACGCCATGGGTTTACCTACAGGGCGCCGGGAAAACGTCACCACCACTATGAGCTCCACTTCGCCGTCTCCTTGATGTCGTGTACGTGCATGTGTATGCATGGCGCCGGGACAGTTTTAATGTTGGGGAGACGCAGAATTTTCTAGTTTCCTTCTTGATTTTCGACTAATTCCCAACCCCTTTGGGACACGAAATACATTAAAAATAGTCATAGTTTAATGGTTCCATCAACCCATAACCATCAAATACCGTTTCAAACGAATTTGTACAAAAATACGCCATGAATCCAAAGTTGTATTGTAAAACCTTTCCAAATCTAAAAATACAATTCAAACGTTGAAACCATAGTTACCAAACACTACAACCTTGGAATATCATTCCAACATCTAACAATAAATCATGTGTTCATCACCAATTCGAATCAAAACATCAAATTGAACTCCAAAACCATATAAACAACTATTCAAACCATGAAGAACACAATTAGAAATGTGAAAACCTTGCAAATGCACTTAAAAAACTTAGGGTAACTGCAAATCGGAGATTACACACCTTATAATCAATGATTTCATTCATGATTTACAAGTTAGATTAAAATATTTACCTTGTTTCAGTGATTTTGAACTTGTGAAGAATGTTTTAGTGTAGCATCCCCTATCTCGAGTAGGGCGATACTCGGCCTGAAACCTTAATTAAGCCTCGATAACCCAGCCAGACTTAACTATAGCCAGCAGCTTATCCATCAATACCAAATAAACTTAACCAATATACTAATATCAAAATACAAATCAAAGTATACGTAATGGAAAATTGAAACTTTTCGATATAGAAACAATATACGGTAATACATAGTTTACCAAAACTTAAAACCTTGATTATAAACCTCCTAACCCTGTATATATACATCAAATATATCAAACAGTGTATATAAGCTCAAGAAGGCACATTACATCGTAGAGAAGATACAAGACATCTAAATCTTCTCATTTCCCTTAACTGAAGTGCTGCATTGCGAACCTGAAATATTAAATTTGGGTGAGCGCTCCAACTTGGTCTGTAAGTAAAGATTCACAAAGCCATCAACATTCCATATAATAATCAAGAACATTATGTAATAACAATATGCACCAATATTAACTAACAAGAACATGGAAAGCTTATAAATCAATATATAACTGGTGCAATTCAAATAATCATTGACTATCACATTGTGATTCCGATTTATTTATAAAACTAGGGTCGATTACCCTTTGGTGCCATTAATGATAAAACTAGACCAACATATTGGTGATATGTTGTCTAGCCAATCCATTAATGCCCAATGGTTCTATCTGAAACCCTCTAGTGAGTATGTAATCCACACAACCATGTATTGAGTAGGAAGTTACATATTGGTCAGGAAGGTAACCTATCTCCTATATAACCTGGTCTCAGTTTCAAGAACCTACTCTCGTGTATCACAGTAAACACCATTTTTCATCATTAAAATGATCACAGTGCACATAGTCCCTCATTGCACTCCATAAACTACATGAGCTACATATACTAAGATAGCCAGGCAACATTGATAAATAAGCGAATCCGTACTTACCCCGGTCTAAGTTTCCGTTACAAATTGCTAACTCTTTTGGGCACTTAAGCTTTCGCGGGGATCCAACACCTATCATAGACCATTTGTAATTAATATAGGTCTAGTACACTATAATTAGAACCCGTAGTTCAGTCCCTAAGTCTTCCAAAAAAACCTAATCAATTTACAACATTACTATTATTTTCTAGGGTGGAAGCACGCTCCCTTAGTTGAAGGGGCGTGCTCCAACAGCTGTGTTCATCACAATTGATGGGGGGCACGCTCCTCTGCTAGGTGGAGCATGCTCCACCCCTGTACTGTAATAACAGAACACAGGGCAGCAGCCACTGTTCTACTCACAAATCCACAAAACAACAATATATACTCCCAAAATTCATCAGGGAAGACCTCCAGTGAGGTAATAAACCATTTCCAGCCCTCAAAATACATAATTCAAAGCGATTCTATCATCACCATCAAATTAAACTTCAACTAACACAAAAAACCATACCAAACTGATGATCTCTGGATTTTGATCTGTTTAAGGTCCTCAATCTTTGTTGATTAGACTCCTTGGAATAGAACTGAAACCCTCAAACCTTCTCCTTTATTTCGATTGATTGAATGAGATAAGTATGGTTTTTAGTTTTAAATATATATGGATTTTTTCGACATACGCATCACGCTATCTCGAGGCTAATTAAGTGGCTAATGCATTAAAGTGACACTCCTTAAAGTGACATGAATTCTAACACATTACGCTCCACTAATGGAAATCCAAAGATCCATATTATTCAAACTAATCATTTGATTTCTAATATATATTTATATATCCAATATATATTTATCTCATGTATTTTCTCGCCAATAAATTCACCGGACATGCATACGAGTATACACTGGCGTGCACATTCATTTCACGACCCACTCGTTGCACTTTTTGTACCTGTAATTCAATGTTTATTGTGTATTTTTCAACTTATAGGCTGGTATATAAATTCTTTATTATACTACAACCTATATAAATTTGTTAAACAATCCAAACAAACATAATTCATCATACAAACACAGGAACACACTAAACAAGGTATGCTAGACATAACCACGAGCCTAACTCAGTTTAATTAGGATTTGGATTAGTACTAATCACCAACATAAAGTAACGGTCGTTACTGTCTCCCCAATTTAAAGTAATTTTGTCCTCGAAATTATAGTGAACGTAATGTTGTAGTTTCTAAGAGAAATGGAAATCTACTCCTTCATATTGGATTCCCGCTCCCACGTTAGTTCCTCATTTCAGTGAAATTGTCATTTCAGCTTAACCAAAGGTATTTCTTTCGTTCTCAGCCTTTGAATCTTATAATCAAGTATTGAATCAGTTGCTCGTCATAAGATAAGTATTCCCGAAAATAAAACTCATTCCAATCAATCCTTGGAGTGAACTGAGTCTCTATTTTTTGAAGCATAGACACATGGAAGACATTGCGAACTATGAAAAGCTTAGGAGGTAACTTTAACCTGTAAGCAACAGGACCAATCCTTTCCTATATTCTTAACGGCCCGATGTACCAAAGCTAGCTTACCTCACAACCCAAATCTATACAATCCTTTAATAGGTAAGACTTTATACATGACAAGATCGTCCATTGAAAACTCCAAAAACCTATGATGTTTATCGGCGTATCTCTTTTGTCTAAGCTGTGCTGTAGTCAAACGCTGGCGAATCTGCTGAATTCTCTTTGTGTAGTCATGTAAATCTAACCCCAACAATATTGTATCTCCAACCTCTGCCCAACACGCAAGTGAAGGACAAGGCCGACCATACAGAGCTTCAAAAGGAGCTATCCCAATGCTAGCCTGATAGTTATTATTATAAGAAAACTCACACATAGGAATGTATTTCTCTAAGTTACCACCAAATTCCAAGACATAAGCTCGAAGCATATCCTCAAGTACCAATATCAATCGCTCAGTATGTCCGTCAATCTGAGGATAGTATGCCATATTGAGGTTAAGAACAGTTCACAACTATCTCTACAATTCACTCCATAG
Organism: Stephania cephalantha; assembly: GCA_039657325.1. Taxonomy (NCBI): domain Eukaryota; kingdom Viridiplantae; phylum Streptophyta; class Magnoliopsida; order Ranunculales; family Menispermaceae; genus Stephania; species Stephania cephalantha. The sequence goes on along the minus strand of CM077574.1, from coordinate 30,885,279 downwards.
TGTAGACGTGAATCTCAGATCTCAAACTGAAGTAATCGACATTGGAACTCCATGAAATCTTAACACCTCCCGTACATACACCTGACATAATCAATTAACAGGACCTCGCATGGAAACTAGCAAGAAATGTGCAGACTTTGTCAACCTATCAACTACAACCCATACCGCTCATTCTTACCCTGACTCTAAGGTAAACCAAAAACAAAATCCATCGATATATGTTCCCATTTCCACTTAGGAATAAGCAGCGAATGGAATAACCCTCCAAGTTTCCTATGCTCAGCCTTAACTTGCTGACATATCTCACATCTCTTTACGAATCCAACAATATGAGTCTTCATCCCAGGCCACCAATAAATACGCCTCATATTGTGATGCATCTTAGTATTACCTAGATGAATCGAGTGAAGAGATCTGTGAGTATCTCGTAGCAATTCCTGCCTCAACTGTTCCTAAGCTAGAATCCACAATCTATCCCTAAATCATAGCACCCAATCCTCAGAAACCGACCAATAAGGACGATCTACTCTAGCTGCTAACCTCTGATGTGCAATGTAATCTTGATAAGTATTCTGACAATCTACCACTCCCTGAATCATCTCCAGTTCAGCTCGAATCTAAGCACAAAAGAACATATTAATAGCTCTTGAACTAACTCTCTCAATTGATGATGTGCTAGCTGGACTTTCGCGAATCATCATCACTGAAGCTTCCTCCAGATGTCTAAACCGAGAAGCTTTTGCAGTAGCTACATTCTTTATGCCTGTTCTTCTCCTATTCAAGGCATCAATAACCACATTTGCTTTGCCTATATAGTATTCCAGAGTGAAATCATAATCCTTAAGGAACTCATGCCATCTATACTGCCTTATATTCAGTTCACTCTAAGTAAAGAAGTATCTCTGACTTTTATTATCAGAAAATATTGTAAACTTCTCACCGTACAAGTAGTGCCTCAAAATCTTCAAGGAAAAAACAACTGTAGCTAGCTCAATATCATGAACTGGATAGTTTCTTTCATGAATCTTGAGTTGCCTCGAAGTATAAGCTACAACCCTGCCTTCTTGCATCAGCACACAGCCTAAGCCTGAATGAGAAGCATCAATATAAATCACTAATTCCTCCCCCGATTAAGGTAATGTAAGAACATGTGTCGTAGTCAAACTATCCTTCAAATATTTGAAGGAAACCTTGCACTCCTCAAACCAAACAAAGTCAACATATTTCTGTGTTAGCCGAGTCATTGCCAGAGCAATACAAGAGAATCCATCAACGAACCGTCTGTAAACCCGCTAACCCTAGAAATCTCCGAACCTCTGACACTATAGTAGGAGTAGGCGGATTCCTGATTGCTTCAACCTTCACTAAATTACGAGATATACCATCAATATTAACCACATATATAAGAAAGTTGACCTCTGAGGACCAGAATTTACACTTACTAAACTTGGCATACAACCGATTATCTTTAAGAGTTTGAAATGTATCTCTGAGGTGGTGCGAATGCTCTTCCTTAGTCTTCGAATAAATAAAAATATCATCGATAAAGACGATGATAAACTAGTTAAGATAAGGTTTAAACACCGTATGCATTAAGTCCATAAACATAGCAGGAGCATAAGTGAGCCCAAACAACTTCACCGTAAACTTGAAGGGCCCCTAACGAGTACTGAAAGCCGTCTTCAAGATATCCTCATCCCTGATCCTCAGTTGATGATAACTATACCTCAAATCAATTTTCGAGAAATGTTTGGCACCCTTCAACTAATTAAACAATTCATCAATCTAGGCAATGGATATTTGATCCTTATAGTCACCCGATTAAGCTGTCTATATTCAATGCACATATGTAGGGTTCCGTCATTCTTCTTCACAAAAAGAATCGGTGCTCCCCACGGTGACATACTAGGATAGATAAACACCTTCTGTAGCTACTCCTCAAGCTGAGTCTACAACCCATGTAATTTCTTTGGTGCCATACGGTACGGAGGAATAGACATAGGTTTGGTACCAAATATAAGATCAACAATGAAATCAATAACACGTGGCGGTGGAAGTCCAGGCAAGTAAAATGGAAAGACTTCCAAAAATTCACAAACCACGGGTATCTCATTAACCTTAAGTTCTTGTCCATGCTTTCCAAATGTAACAACTCTCGCCATAACTTCTAAATCTCCAGGAGTAGCTTCCCTTCAACGAGTTGCAAATCGTGAAGGATTATAGCCTTTATAGACTATAATTCTAAAAAGGTTAGGAATCTGAAAGACTACCATCTTATGGAAACAATTAATACAGGCATGGTATGCTGATAACCAATCCATCCCTAGTAAGGCCTCAAATTCTAGGAACTTCATTACCCTCAAATCAATTGGAAGTTCATTCTCCCAGATTTTGACTACACATCTCTTGCAGATCATGTTAGGATAAACCTTCTCACTCACTGCTACGCTCAGGATCAATAATGACTCATCAACAATCACTAGCAATAAAAGTGTTTGGTTTTTGTGGTTTATATGCAGCGGAAAATTCAAAACAAATTTTGAAAAACCCCAACAGGATCGAAAAATAAGTTCCATTAAACTAAATCTACGAAAGTAAATCATACCTTATTCCGTGATTTCCTTTTGATTGTTCAATGTTCAAGACGTTCAAGTGCGCGTCCTCTATTAGAAATCCATACACGAACGGTGACCATAATTTGGAGTGCTAGCCCCAAGAGAGATTGAAAATGATTTTTCTTTTTCTCCCTAAATCCAGAGAACTCGAAAATTGTAAAACGAAATCTTGTTTCATTTTTAGGATACAGCCTTTATTTATATATGTAGATAAGCCCTCATTTAAAATCATATTCGTAATACAACTATTGTATTTACGTAGTTTAAGCAAATTTCACATACGCCCCTATTAATAAGTTATCATATAACAAATCGTAAGAGCTTTTATGTCATGAATTTTATCATATAAAATTCATTACTCTGGACCAATTGAAATTGTGCAAAGCCATTCTTTGTGTGCGACCCAATAGGTTCATGCGACGTTGGGAGTGAACCAAAAACCATTTTGGTACACAAGCGATAAGCGGTCTCTAGCAAGGCATTATGACTACCCAAGTAGCATGAATATCAACATCGATACAACCTAATTAATAACGTATATCATATCCTTTTGTCGTGCGATATTATTTGATTAAACATAAGGCATGGAAAGTCACCCTTAATGTTCAATCGTACTAGTCTCGATCTTTAGGTAAACTGAAAAACATTCAAGTGACATTGATCATATCAATTCACATGGACTTGGCCATTATCAGTCTATCTTATCAAGGGATCCATTAATATCTCTCTCTATACAAGAGTGACAAATTCTATCTTGATTACACACCTTCAAATTTTTTTATACGATAACCAATCACAATCTTTATAATTGTCCGATTAAAGACAACATTTGATTGTGTCAAATTATCATGCTCCTAATATTGAAGTCTATGGTAATCTCAAGTCGAAGGATTAAATAATATACCTATCATGAGTAACATCTATGACTTAATCCATGTGGTGTTCTCATAACGGGTCGGTCCAGTATCTTATTTCATAATAAGTACTTATGATCTTGATTCGTATCCTTATACGCATGACCATCAATCAAGATTCACACTAGCCTTAATTCATTATAGTTCCCAGTATAATGACCGACTAGGGACATTTAGAATATTTCAACAAATACCCATGGATCTTACTATAAGGTAAACATGCAATCACTTATAATAAAACAACAAATAAAACCTCTATTTTATTAACTAAAATTATAAGATAAACAATGTTTGTAGATTGACCTTGGGCATATGCCCTAACAAAAGAAACCATAGAACCAACATCAATCAAAACATGCATATCTTGACCACAAATGTTCAATATACCTTTCACAAGCCTCCAGTTGGCCCCTGCATTTGCCTCAGCTACTACATGAGTTTGTCCTCATGCAGGTGGTGTTGTACTGTGTACCGATTTGGCCAGCGGTATTGAACACTCATTCACAATATGCCCCGTCTGCCTACATCGATAGCATGTCAATGAAGTTCTTTGAGGAAACTACTAGCGTGAGAAACCTGCCCTGATCTACTCGGAGTTACATTAAAGACTATGCTCGGCTTTTGCCCCTACCTGTAGACTGAGATGGCGACAAAAGTGGTTTGGCTACTGAAGCCAGAGAAATAGGTGGAATTAGTGCACTGACAAAAGTTGTCCACGTAAACCCTGACTGTGTAGCCGTGCCAGTTCACTTCTCCTCCTCTTTTTTTACTGAAAAATGAACAAGTTCGTGGACTCTCTGAATTCTACGATAATGTGGTGTTGGTGGTGGTGCAAGTACTATACTAGAAGGTCTCGCTAGCATAGTTGCTTCCATTTCCATCGGACTCTCTAATATAAAAGTGTAGATAGTGCAAGGTTGAGAGGAAATCACAACTCTGATCTCGTAGGTCAGCCCACTAAGAAAGAAATCTGTTTTGTTCTCTTCTAGCTCTACCATCTCAGGAGCAAATTCACTCAACTTAGTGAACCTCCTCTTATACTCCCTTACAGATATAGTTCCCTATTTCAGCTGAATGAACTCAATTTTCTTCCTGTTCCTGACTAACTTCGGGAAATACAGCTTGTAGATTAGTCCTAAACTTTAGCCAAGTGGTCATAATTTTCCTTTCTCTCTCTAGGGAATTCCACCACTTTTGTGAAGAATTTATCAACAAAAATGTGACAAATTTAACCTTAAACTAGTCCTCAACATTTACAGCAACGAATCATTGCTCCATCTCCAATATACAGTTCTCAGCTACCCCTTCCACCTTTATGCCATGGAATCTCATAATTTCATATTTCATGAACTCTTTGTGGGTTTTTAGAAATGCAACCTTCCCAGAATCCATTGGTACCCTGGCAGCTGTCTCCAACACCTGAATATAAGGTACTACATTCTAGACTGGAGTTGCTACTGTCTCAACTCCTCCCTCAACTCTCTTAACCTCGAGACTGGTCGAAGGTTGTTCCTCATGTCGCTGTACTAGTGGTCCCATCTAAGCCATTAACATAGACATCGGTTTTGCCTGAGACTCCATCAATTCCCTCATTTACTGCTCAATCTTAGATTTCCATTTATCCTTAGTCTCCCTGTTACCCTAAGGTCCAGGTCTCCGTAAACCTTCTCCTTTATCAGCCATTAGATTCTGAAGTCAAAAGAGAGGCAAGATCATTAGGGTATCACTCAGAGAATACAATGAAATCATATCTATACAATAAATAACAATATGTGAATCAAATAATGTATAATAATATTTTCATTTTCATTTTCCCCCAAAACACGATAAAAATTGTTTATCAACCCTAAGCTTATTCATAACTCGAGACAACTCTCAAAGTCAATAAACTTAGGTTCCAGTACAATAGGATATGCTATCATTTACTTCAAAAACAATTCGAAAGTTAATTAGGGTTAAGCTCTGATACCAAGATGTAGAATCCTCTATCCCGATTAGGGCGATACTCGGCCTGAAACCTTGATTAAGCCTCGATAACCCAACGCAAGACTTAATTAGAGCCAGTAGCATCACCATCAATACCTAATAAACTCAACCTGTATATTAATATAAAATAACAAATAAAAGTATACACAATGCAAAATTAAAAATTTTCAATATAGAAACAATATACGGTAATACATAGTTTACCAAAACTTAAAACCTTGATTATAAACCTCCCAACCCTTTCTATATACATCAAATATATCAAACAGTGAATATAAGTACAAGAAGGCTCATTACGTCATAGAGAAGATACAAGACATCTAAATATTCTCCTTTCCTTTAGCTGAAGCGCTGGGTTGCTAACCTGAAATTTTAAATTTGGATGAGTGCTCCAACTTGCTCAGTAACTAAGGATTCACAAAGCCATCAACATTCCATATAATAATCAAGAACATTATGCAATAATAATATGCACAAATGTTAACTAACAAGAATATGGAAAGCATATAAATCAATACATAACTAATGCAATTAAAAATCATCATTGATTATTACACTGTACTTCCCATTAATTTATAAAACTAGGGTTGATTACCAACCGGCGCCATTAATGCGAATGCCAGACAAACATATTGGATGATATGTTATCTTGCTAATCCATTAATGCCCAATGGTTCAATCCAAAACCCTATAGTGAGTTTGTAATCCGTGCAACCTATAAACTGAGTAGGAATTTACATATACGTCCGGAGATAACCTATCTCCTATATAACCTGGTCTCACTTCCAAGAACTTACTCTCGTGTATCACAGTAAACACCGTTTTTCATTATTAAAACAATCACACTGCACATAGTCCCCCATTCCAGTCCATAAACTGCATGAGTTGCATATAATAGGATAGCCAGGCCACATTTATGATGAAGTGAATTCATACTTATCTCAGTGTAGGTTTCCGTTCCAAATTCCTAACTTTTTTTGGCACTGAAGCTTTCCCGGGGATCCAACACCTATCATAGACCATTTGTATTTAATATAGGTCTAGTAAAATAAAATTAGAACCCCTAGTTAAATCCCTAAGTTCTCTAGAAAAACCTAATCAATTTGCAACATTACTATTATTTTCTAGGGTGGGAGCGCAATCCAACAACTTTATTCATCATGATTGATGAAGGGAGCGCGCTCCTCTGCTAGGTGGAGCTCACTCCACCCTGTATTGTCATAACATAACACAGGGATGCAGCCACTTTTCTACTCACAAATCCATAAAACAACAATATATACTCCCAAAATTCATCAGGGAGGACATCCGGTGAAGTAGCAAACCACTTCCAGCCATCAAACAACATAATTCACAGAGATTCTATCATCACCATCAAATTAAACTTCAACTAACACAAAAACAAATCATACCAAAGTGATGATCTCTGGATTTTGATATGCTTAAGCCCCACAATCTTTGTTGATTCGACTCCATGGACAATCTCTAACGATCAGAACTTACCCTCAAACCCTCTCCACTATTTCAATTGATCAAATGAGAAAAGTATGGTTTGTAGTTTTAAAAATATATAGATTTTCCTCGAGATACACATCGCGCTATCTCGAGGCTGATCAAATTGATAATGCATTAAAGTGGCACTCCTTAAAGTGACACAAATTCTAACACATCAATCACTTACGCCTCAATCGCGGAAATTTGACGATCTATAAAATTCAAACCAATCTTTTGATTTCTAATATATATATTTATATATCCATTATATATAAATATATATATCTCGTGTATTTTCTCGCCAATAAATTCATCGAACATGCCTACGAGTATACTCAGGCGTGCACATTCATTTCACGACCCCCTCGTCGCACTTAGTGTGCCAGTAATTCATTCTTTATTGTGTATTTTCACTTATAGGCTGGTATATAACTTCTTTATTATACTAAATCCTATATAAATTCGTTAAATAATCCAAATAAACACAATGCATCATACAAACACACGCACACGCTAAACGAGATACGCCGGAGTTAACCACGAGCCTAACTTGGATAATTAGGATTTAAATTAATACTAATGACCAGCTTAAAGTAGCAGGTCGTTACACTTGGCCTCCATGTCGTGGTGTTTTGAAAAGGGTTAGAACTTAGGTTGTAATTTGCATTTTTATGTCTCAGGATCTAGGATTTAAGTGACCAATTCCTAACCGTTCATCTTATCTTGTGCCTATTAGTTCTAGGGCCATCATGCGTCCTTAATAAAATCTATCCAATTTAGATTTTTACCAATTTACCCTTACTTGTTCTACAAGTACTTAAATTATTATTATTAGTAAATAATAAACATAGTTTAGGCATATTAATACACGAAATCATATTTATTTATTTAATTATTCAAAATCTAAATTTATTCCTAAATTCGGGGACATAGGCGTCACAATTCAACATATGCAACCTAATTTAAAACAAATATTCCACAACTTTATGATCCAAAGTCATCAAAACTTTACGCAAATTTCACTAAATTAAATTAAAACTAATACATCTATTAACGATCTGAAAAATCAATTAAGTCAAATGACTCTAAAAATATATAAGTTAAGCAATCAAACTAAAAAAACTACTCAACCTACGAGCACTACTAATCAAGCACAAGTCAATGCTGTATTTTGTGAAAATACTCAACCTACGAACACTACTAATCAAACACAACAAGTCAATGCTTTATTTTGAGAAAACGAAAAAAATGAATATGCAACAAAAGACACCAAAAAGAGGGTAAAACGAAAACTAAAATACCTAAGACAATTGAACAAGAAGAAGAGGAGATGATGGCAAATGTCATTCCCACTAGTAAATGGATGGCAAAGAAATTAAAATATACACATCTTCCCGAAAGACTATATTGTTTGTATTTAGCAAAAGTAGAAGCCTACAAAAAATATTTACAAGATCCTGAATTAATTAAACAAGAAAAAGTAAATGATAATTACAAGTTAAATGAATATATGCATTCTAATTCTACCATTCCACAACAATTAGCAAATGCTAGTGAGGAAGAACCTAACGAAGACATATCTAAATCATTTAGGAAATTAGAAATTAATGAAAACTTAGAACAAAAGATACCATACTTCAAGAATGCTTGAGAAATGTTCCGATCCAGGAATGTTTGTCATACCAATCACCATAGAAAATTCTTCTATTGAACTTGCTATGTGTGATCTTAGGGCATCAAATAATGTTTTGTGACTAAAACATTATGAATCATTAAAAATATGATCATTAATCACTACACCTATTAACCTTACTTTAGCAAATAATACCATTATTAAACCGTATGGATTATTAAAATATATCATTGTACAAGTACATGATTTAGTATTTCAATCTAATTTTTATGTTATGGAAATCGTAAATTCAACATCACTAATCCTTTGCCTATACTATTAGGTAGACCTTTTCTAAATACTACTAAGACTAAGATATTTTCAAAAGAACAATGTTTACGGAGTTTTAAAGATAAGATTGTCAAATTCAAGATTAATAATGAACATAACTATGACACTTATTAAGAATATGATGAATTATTTGATAATGAAATAGATAATAATGAATTTTTAGACTTTAGCTATTATGATAATTTTAATGTTGAAATTTATGAAATGAATGCAATAACAATTGAAACTGATAAAGGGATTTAAAAGAAAAAAATAGTTGAAGACACTTACAAGAAAAGAAAGTAACTCAAGAATAGAGGATTAAGAAACCAGAGAATGGAAAAATCATTAACAAGCTGTAAAATTTAAGAGCCAAGTATAATAAGAAAAAGAAAAAGCCAAACTTGAATAATATAAAGCTTAATGATCCTAGAGGTATACACTTGCTCATTAAAATTAAATGAGCTTCGTACTTGAGCTTAGTATGATACAAACTCTAATGCAAATCTCATTCTTAAATATTTCTTTCTACCTACTCAATTGGAGTTGAATTCACTTGATTTTGAATGATTCTCTTTACCATATGTAACTTAAATTCAACCAATAGAAGTGGTCATGGATGTGCCAGTTCAAGTGGACAAAAAAATCGTACCTATAGACTTCTTGGTAGTGCCACACTTCATCAATAAAGATCCTCCTTTAATATTAGGACCACCTTTTTTAGCTACTACTCATGCTATTATGGATGTTTTGAACAAAACAATCACTCTGACAATCAATGGCAGAGCACTCACTTTATGGAATGGCATTAAAGTGTAAAACCCTAAATTTAACTTTAGAGATTCACACTAATTCTAGAAAGGTTAAGTCGAGTCAATGACGGTAAACAAAAGCGCTCTATGCGAGGCAACCCATATTCTATGTTTAATTCTATGTTTATTTAATTTTATTAGGAATTTAGTTTAGTTTAGTCTAGTATGTTTTTATTCTCACTTTTTGACTCTTGTATTGGAATTATTTTTGAAATTTAAACTTCGAGGTAATTTCAATTAAGTAGGTGTGATCGAGTTTCTTTTTTTTATGCTTATATGGTCTTTATGTAAGTTGCATTATATATAATTAATCTCTAAATTTAACTTTAGAGTTCAAACCAATTCTGGACAAAGATTCTGAAATTTTTATTCTTCTCTGTGTAAACTTTTCCTGAGTATTAATAATGTGAGGTTTGTGTTTGTACTACTTTAATTGATGTGGTATATGTTCACACTTTAATACATTTTCTATGGTATGCTTTCACACTTTGATTTATTGAAATAGTTTGATGTGTTAAATGCAATTCTATTCGATACAATAATGCTTGGATTTGTTTTAATGGTCTATAATTATTCAATTCATTCTTTTGTTATATTAGTTAATTATTTAATTTAATTGTTTATGCTTCATGAGGTGTTTTTATTTTTGTTGGAACGCCTAACTTAATTTTCACACCTTTAGTACAAGGTTAATGAGTTTTGGGGTATTAGGCGAAGTGAAGTATGAAGTTGCAAAATATGGAAGAAACAAGAGGTAGAATCTAGTTAAACACTGTGAATTTTTCAAGAAATTTACACAATACGGGTAATATTTTCCCATTACATTTAAGTTTATTGAGATAGGAAAAGGAATATGATTATAATTTGAATGGAAATGATATATTATTATTACCCATGAAAATAGAGATTTTATGATGGAAATAAATTGTTATACCCAATTGGACTTCACATTGATTGTATATGCACTAGAGAAGTTTAAAGGAGATTAATTACTTTGTATTAGACATTATAATGGATAGAAGATCGAAATGATAGTACTAGATGAACAAGAAAGATTTCTAAGAATCTTGTTATACAAAGGTTAATGACCAAGTTTATATATATATTGAAAAGAACTTATGCTATAATTGACAAGAAAAATAAGAAATAACCAATAAACTTTTCTTAGTTGGAAAGAGTACTTCCTTGACTGTAGTGAAGGTGAGAAGAGCTAACAAGAGTTTTTTAGGAAGTTTATGAAAAGTTGTTAAAATAAAACATTTTGCTCGAGTGCTTATAGCTAAGTTAAGTGAAGTATATCTTTTTATTCTAACAAATGAATATGAAATGATGATTATTGGTGAATAAAAGTTCCTATCGACTTTGATTGTGGTGATATTTGAAGTTTTATTTGAAAATGAGATTGATTAAGTGATTTTTGTATCTTGAGAATCTATATTCGTTAACATAAGTTGATGCTTATCATTGGAGATTGAGAAAATTTATGTGGTGCCTTGACCTTGGCGATTGATTTAATTACAAATTCTGAGGTGTATTGCACAATTCGGAGGTTTAAATGTTAAATAAAGGGGTTGTTCTTTAGTTCTTTTTGTTTGTAGGGGCAGACCAAAGTTAACATGGGATGCATTAATTAGCAGGGATTTGAATGGTTTGAAAAGCTCACCATCAATTGCACTTAATTGAGCACAATGAAAAAGTTTGATCCATGTAGCCGACCCCAGTTAATTTGTGACTGAGGCTATGTTGTTGTTGTTGTAATAAGTTTTTATATTTTGAGATCATTTTTATTTAACAATTAGAGTATATAATTATGAAATCAAAATGAGGGAAGAAAAAAGAATATGATTCAGATTATTCCATTTGTCGAGACGATAAAGTGCTGAGTTTGGGGGTATTTGACAAATCAATAATTAGACATGTTTATAGTTCCTTTTAGAATGATTTTAGATGTAAAAGACTATATTACATGGGTTTTCTCTTGTTTTTGATATTTCAGGTAATAAATGGAAAATATGAAAAAATGAAGGAAAAATGGAAGATTATAAAGGAATTAATCAAGTGGAAGAAGTATATAAAAAATTATCACCAAGGAACCAAAGAAGAACTGGAATTATGAATCAACGATTCTCAACAATTCCTAAGAGGCACTAAATTGCTATCCAAATCAGTAGACACAAGAAAGGACCAATGAACTTAGAAATCAAGATTTTCCCAGTGATTTCTATTAAACCTAAATTGCTTTGAATCGTTGGATAATATTGCAAGAATTTTAGATAACTACGAGTTTTTTATTTGTTTTGGCATGTGTACTTCGTAGAATACTATAAATACTAACCTATGGTTAGGAAATTAATTGCCCTCGATCGTACGTTGAAGCCTTGTAAGCCTTAGTTGTTCTTGGATCCATAGTCTACATATTTTACGTACACTGTCTATTATTTCATTTCTTTTGAAGATATAATTATTTTAATTCAAAGGTATTTTCTATTATGTCTTTTATTTATATTATTGCAATGTTAATTATGATTATGTGTGTGTAGTTTGTTTGATCTAAACAAAGTTTGAATGAGAACTAAATCTATTTTACAATGTAATTATGATGAGATTAATACGTGCTTAATGTTGTAAACTTAATTGTATTCTTTAATTCACTGATTTAATTGGTTAATATCTATTGATTTTAATAATGGATTAGAGTATTATATGCATAGTCTAGAAAGTTTATGTGATATTTAGTTTCATTATCTATTTGAAGTAGTAACCATGATTGTTTGAAGTGCAAACACCATTTAAATATCTTAAGTGAATTTGAGATCCAAATTTAGTGTTGAAGTGGCTTTCCGAATATGTTAGATTTAGTAGTTCGAAGTTCTTATAATGTATTATGTGGTTCTATTACGTGAAGTTAATCTATTTGTGTGAATAAAGGGGTTAGCTCAATTGAATTAGAATGTGACTTTTCCACTGGTATAAGGAGAATAAATGGCTGGCTAAAGGCTGTTTGCTTATTTATGATTAAAGCTTAATGATTTATCTTACTTTATAAAGTATTCTCATGACTATATGGATTGGATTTACATGTTTGGAATTCAAAACAAGTTTATATTTCATTGTTCTGGATATTTGTTTAGATATTTATTTATTATTGAGTTTAATCTATTTGATTGATTGTGAATTTGGATTGTGTTAGTTAATTAAGATAAATTAGTTAGTTAAGTGTTATTATATTTTAGTTAGTTATTAGTTAGTTAATTATTATTATAAATAAAAATAAAAATAATAAAAAACTTTAAAAGTCTTTTTCCTAGAGAGGTTTGATAAATCCCGGTGGAGAGGATTCCTACTTACCACTGCTACAAAATAATTAAATTATAATATAAAAGGAAAAAATTATTGTGCACACCCGACATTAGTAAGTTAGGACCTCTTTTAAAGTATTGTGAAAGTTTTGGGATGAACAAAGATAATTATGGAAGGTAAGTTTGCTTTGATTTAAGGATGAAAAATGATTTTTATTTTCTAAAATAGGTTAGAGTGATTATATATTTTGTTGATGCAATATATTATTATGGGGTGAATGTGAATTCTTTGGCATTTCCACCAAGCTGATCAGGTTTTGTTTCAAGATTTTTGAAAGCCAAGTTCTGCGGTGTAGGCTTACAAACAAAGGAGGTATTGTCGAAAAATTTTAAAGAATTTTAAGGATTATTTAATCCATCTAAACAAAATTTGAGTTTGAAAATAAACTGTTAGGATTTTATAAGCTTGATAAAGTTTATATTTGATTACTATGAGGCTTAAGGTTTGTTTATTTATCGATGGGAAGGTTCAGGTTGACTAGATGATCAAGGGATTAAGGTAATCTAAGCCGGTTGGATGCCCAATTAGGTGAGGTCTGATATTTCTACACTTAATCAAAGGTTTATACTGTGAAATTAAGGTTTCTAAATTGTGAAATTGGGTTGTTTCTTATGTGTCTAAGATGGATTTGCACTTATTGAAAGGCTTTATAATGTATTAAATGTAATGTTAAGAACAAACTAGATGATTTTTTTCCCAAGCATATGATTTATATTTGAACTTAGTTACTAAATTAGGGACCTTGACTCCAAGTGTTTAAGTTGAAAATGGTAAATTTAAATTGATTGTGGGTAAAAGACATCTCTCTTTTCATTTAATGAATCATTTTTTTATTTTTCTGGTTTATAATTTTTTTAGTTTTAGTTCGTTATTGAGTTTATAAGTTAATGTAGAATTTCTACTTAATTTACTTTATAGATATGGAGAGGCTTTTAAGCAAATATAAAATAGTGTTAGGGAAAATACAAGCTCTACAACCGATACGAGTAAAGTGGCACAAAAGAAACATTGTAGTAAGGTTAATTTGAGTGATATTTTGTCGGTCATGGACTTCAAAAAAAATTGAAAAAACATGATATGGGAATTAGAGATCAAGTTTGAAGACAGTATCTTTAGATAGGTCCATGCTAATCATTTGGTCATGATTTTACTCAAAAACTACTATGAAAAGATTTTCAGAGTTGTAAAGAAGCACAATTCAAAAAGTTTGATTTGTTAAAATATAGCATGGAAAAAAACGCGACTTAATGTTTTTATTGCTATCTTTTTAAGCAATCAAAGGGTGATAAATTTGGAAATAAAACCTTCACATTAGGAAGCTTTAACAATTGGAAGAAAGCAGTTGAGATTTTTGAGTTATGTGTTGGTGGAGTCAATAGGAGTCACAATGTGACGACCCCTCCTTTAATCTAAGGCATCGTCCAGCCTAATCCCATCATTAAGCCCTAATCTTATCCTCGTAGAACTTAACAACGTATGAGTCTGTCGTTTCACCTTATTTACTTAGTTATTCGCAACGAAAATAATCATTTTACAATTCATTTTATTTTAGATTTGATTAATAAGTTGTTATTATTTTAAATTTATCAACAGAAAACATAACAAAAACAACTACTGTGGAAAACATGAAACAACGATCACATGTATATAACCAATATAATGGCGATAAACATGTGTAATTATATGTGTCTCGATGGGAAACTATTGCTTAACCCAATATATACGACCTAAAAAAACATATAGAAAACATATATAAGTCATATAACAAAATCTCAACCTACAATGTCAGAAGTAACAGTACTCCAAAGGCTCAAAGGTACTCGCCGATGTTCTCCTTGCCCGGTCTGCTACTCTATGGATCTGCACCCACCGTCTTAAAAAATTACAGTGAGTACGGTAATGCAGAAAGTAACACTAAGAGACATTTATCCACATTTCCAAACACAACAAGATAATAATTCACAACACATACATTCATTACACTACAATACTTAAGCATAAACTTGTCACTAAACATCACAGGTAAACAATGTGACATCAATACAAATATTTAATAAAGAACCAAACCTATTAAGCTGTGTATCAAACACATTAGCCTAAATATATCCTATTGATCACATAGACCTTGGGTAGTCACTTATTTAGTTGTACACATAAGCATTCTCCTTATTGGGTGTGAAACACGACATATCGACCTCATGTAATAGGTTTGTATACATAGTAATTCAGTATTACCCTTATTGGTCGCCGCTTACACATAGGCATTCTCCTTATTGAGTGTGAAACATGGCATATCGCCCACATGTAATAGGCCCGCACACATAGTACTTTGGTATTACCCTTATTGGTCACTGCTTTTACATAGGCATTCTCCTTATTGAGTGTGAAACACGACATATCGACCTCGTGTAATAGGTCCACACACATAGTACTTCGATAATAACCTTATTATTCGTTGCTTTTATATAGGAATTCTCCTTATTGAGTGTGAAACACGACATATCGACCTCATGTAATAGGTCCGCACACATAGTACTTCAGTATTACCCCTATTTGGTGTCGTTTTTACATAAGCATTCTCCTTATTGAGTGTGAAACACAGTCCTATCGACCTCATGTGATAGGTTCGCACACATAATACTTCAGTATTACCCTTTTGGTCAACTCTTATTCATTTTACACATTGGCATATATATTACCCTTTTATCATATTTATATAAGGTAATAGCTTATTTAGTAGTGCACGTAGGTATTATCCTTATTAGTTGTGAAACACGACTTATCGACCTCATGTAATAGGTCGCTACACGTAGCACTTTGGTCTTACACTAATTGGTTGCCACTTAATCATTTCATCAACCTCAAATAGTAGGTACGTGACACTAGATAATCAGTAAATCGACATCCCCGGGTCCCATACCTCGTGAACCTTGTACACCCCAAACCACATCATAAACTTAAATACGCATATTCTAATTTTTTTTTAAAATCACATAATAAGATAAAGCACACCAATCATAGCACTAAAAATCTAAACAAGCACAATAATATAAACAACTGTAAATAAGTAGCAACATCAAAGTATGAAGCGAAGAAAAATATCTCAATTAGTTTACTTACAATCCACATAAAATTCTTAGGCTAATCCGGCCTCGACGCCCTGTATCTCGCCAACAACCTCTCGAGACTCTTCCCTATTTTTTGAAAGTTAATTAAGTTGTTTCAGAACTGAAACAAACTATCTAGTTTTATTGAATTAATTAAAAAAATCTCAAACTCATAGTTTTTGCTAAAAGAATCCTTCAATAGCACCTACAATTTTAAAACCTCATAACTTTATCAATTTAAATCGAAATCTGAATTTTCTTGATAGGAAATTTATTGGTTTTTTGGGAGGAATCTAAATGTACCAACCAATTTTGAAATCGATTTCATTTACCCTTTTAAATTAAGTAAAAAGCAGTACTGAAATAAAATGTAAGTTTTTTTGTTCACAAACTTCTATAAATTGATAATGTACACTACCTTACCTAGTTGTAGTTACTTATACCTTGATCCTCCACCTCCAAATTCACCAACACTTTAATTCACAAATCACTACTAAATTCTCTCTTGTTCTTCTTTTTCTTTAAGTAAATGAAATGGGTTTTGCATGTTGATCTATTTCATATACACATGTAGATATAATTGATTCTTAGCCACTGATCTTAATGTTCATACGTATATCGAGACTAATCTAATGGTTAATACATTGATTTCAACTCCACTAACTCTCTACTAATTCTCCCTTGCTAACAGAAATTTGTAACTCAATTGGTCTCTTGATGTGTTGACACGTATCTCGAGAAACATCAAATGGCTAATATTTTAATTTGCTAACTTAGGTCATATTTAATGTATATTAACCTATAGCCATATCAAATTAGCAAACTAAGCCACATTAACTTTAAACTAACTTACTTCATTACTCTCTACCCCGATCCTATGTTGACAGGCATCTCGAGGTACATCTCTGCTAACGTTTTCGACAACTATATACAAGTAGGAGCGTCTTAACAAGTTTACACAAATGCATCACACTAGGCATCCATCACTCAAAAATACTATACTACTAAGTCTTCACACTAAGTATTCGGATCATGTACCTACTCTCGGGCAATGTCACATGTCAATAACCCTACTTAGCGATTAATTTACTATTAGTAAATTATGGGCCATTACACACAATATTGTAAGACAACAGTGTTCATAATTTAACGAATAAAGGCAAAGTATGTCACATAAGTTTTGTTCTCATAGCAAAATTACTTAAATTTCTTATAAAACTCGATCTACTGCTATTTTTTTATTTAATAAGACTTCTTCTTATGCAAAACATTTTTTTCGTAGACATTATGAATCTACTAGCTTAAGAAATAAAGGAAACTTCTTGGAGATAATCAACAGGTATTAAATATAGTGGAGAGTGTTGGAAATGTGATTATTGAAAATGCATTGGGAATAATCAAATGAAGTATTAGGATACTTAAAAAAAGATGATGAATGTAATGCCCCTAATCTCCAAATCTAGTAATCAGTCATGACATCGGGAGTATTTTAATAAATATGCATGGTAATTATGTACTGGTGTAATTAATGCGTGTATTATGTACTTTTTATTTGACTTAAGTAGGTAATTAGGCCTAAGTAAATGGAGTAATGGCAATGTTGGTAAATAATGCATTGTCACGGCCCGAATTTCTAATCTTAGTTTAACTCCTTAATCAAGATCATCGACCCACAACATGGTACCCGCATCGAGATACGTGCACAGATCGAATGGAGTTGGCTGAGGTATATGTTATATTTGATATGATGTATGCCTAGTGTATTGTATATGTGTAGACTACTAAGTCACTCCTTCTTGTGGATAAGTGTAGAGATGTGAGTGGGGATGCGTCTCGAGATATGTGCCAGCATAGAACCGGGGGTAGAGAGTGATGTTATGAAATGATTTAAACTTAGTGTAGCTTAAATAGTTGTATTAATGTGGCTATAGTTGATTTTAGATTAAATGTAACCTAAGTTAGAAAATTAAAACAATAGGCATTTGATGTTTCTCGAGATATATGTTGGCACATCAAAGGACCAATTTAGTTTAAATTAGTGTAAGTTAAGAAGACATAGTGGAGGGATAGTGGGAAATGTGTCAAGATGTAGGCCATTAGATTATTCTCAAGATATGTGTGTACATAAAAACCAATGGTTATTAATCAACCATATCTTTATATATAAGATTAGATAGATCAACCCATGGAATTCGTTTCATTTCCATAACTTAGAAGCTAAGGAAGTTAGAGAAAATGAAATAAGAATAATTAAGGAAGGTTTTGACTAATGAATTTATGGAGATCAAGAAGATTTGAAGCTTAAATCAAAGAGTCATCAACCCTAGGTACACATCTCCCTATTTAAGTTTGAAATCAATACAAGTTTTTGGCCATTTTCATAGGGTAGATGACTAATTCTTTGCAATTGGTTGATATATTTGAATTCCTCATTTGATGCTTATAATCCAACTATTAAGAAGTTCTTAATTTGGTTTTGAAATAAAAAAAAATATGAATTTTTTAAGTTGCAAGACAAAAATAGAAATTTTGCATGTTGTATTATGAATCAGCCTATGTAATTTGATTATAACTTGCTAATTTAAAATTGAAATGAAACCAATTAGGTGGCTTTTGAAAACTAACTCAAAGAGAAACAACTTTGTCCTACTTGAAATTTTGTAGTTTAAAAGATTTCATGTCCAAAAGTGACCTACAAATAGGTGATTGAATGCATTATGAGATTTTTGAAACTGAAAGTTTAAAAGGCGTAACTCCCTAACTACTCATCCAAATGAGCTAATCTTTTAGTATGGTTTTAATTGGTATGTTAGCTAAAAAATAACAAATTTTAAAATCATAGATTGGGACAAATAAATTTTCTAAGTCAACAGGTCGTATTAGGTTTCAATTTGAGCTGTTTTTAGTAGAATTGTGATATCTTTTTCATTTTAAATTGGGATTATGCAAACAAAACATTTTCGAAAGCTAGGATGGAGGCCAAAAACTTTGAACGAAGAGAAGGACTTGAGATTTGGACAATTTCATGCCTACAATTTCGCTGCAATACTAGACTAAAATTTCAATGTTGTTTAGTCTTAAGGGGTTGTTTAAGGTTAAGGTTCCTCAACCCATTTAACCTTACATAAACCTAATTTATTTAAATTAATTTGATATCAGGAACCTAAGGAAGAGTCTCAAAAGTTTGGATACATGATACGAGGTGTTAGGTGGTCAGATTAGCTTAGAAAATTGCGTGGATTGTAAGTAAATTGATTGAGATATTTATTTACATTTTATTTCTGTTTTATTATTCAATTTTAGTCCTTTGGACTGATTTGCTTATTGTATTCTATATACCATGACTTGTTTCCTCTCTCATTCCATGAGTTTGCTATCATGTTATAAATTGTTGGTTAAATGGTTTCATTGACTCCAAATCATGTGTTAGTCATTTTTCATTGTTAATATATGTGGTCAAATGAAATAGTATGTTATTAGGAAGGTGTTACATAGTGTTGTAAATCTTTTTTCCATTGTACATTAGATATGCAATTCCTATGTTGGATTCTCAAACTATGTTATCTTTTGAGATACGAAAGTAGTTCTTGTATCTAGAACCATGATATGATAGAGGTGTTGTGACAAAAGTGGGTCACTGTATTTTCGGGATGATTGGGATCTCACCACTAACTTGGGTGACATCACGGTATGGCACCTCGGGTTGTTGGCAAGTATACATCGCAGGTGACTGGCACTTAGGATTAATTATAAAGGTGTAGAGCACAGCTCCAACCTTCAAAGAGATGTAGAGCTCAGCTCCATCATTATATAGTGGAAAAGGCATTTGTGATAAGACTCTCAGCCGACTGGCCCTAGATCATCACTACTTAGTCGATTGTCAGTTTCATACTGTTTAACTGGATTATCTTTTAGCATTATTTTTTCTGCATAGTTGCTATTCTTATGCTTCCAGATACTTGTTGTATATTTAGAAATGTGAACAAATGTCTATCAGTGTTACTTTCTTATTTCCTGTACTCACCGTCCTTTTTATGACGGTGGGTGCAGATCCATCTTGTAGTAGACCAGGCAAAGCAAAGATCGGCGACTACCTATGAGCCTATAGAGTGCTGCTACACCAAATTTTGTAGGTTTTGGTTTTGTTGTATGACTGTTATTTCTTCCAAATACTTTTAGGGTTGTATATTATGTGTTGAGAGATAGTACCTCGACAAGATACATGTTGATATATTTTATCATCATTTCATTATATATATGCATGTTATCCTTATTTCCTGTTTTTCCTTAATTCTTAGGATTTAAATTAATTGATTCCGCTAAATTGTTAAGACTTCCACTAAATAAATAGTTGGTATCAAAGCCTAGTTTCTAGATATTTAGCGGAAGATTATAAAGTTGTTTGAAATTTTGATATCAATGTCAAAGGTGGTATTAGAGCCTAATTTTATAGAGCTTAAATAGTTGAATGTAGATATTCTACAATGTGATATCAAAGTTACAATTGGTATCAGAGGCCAACTTTTCTATTAAGTAACAAATAAAATTAAAACAAGAAAAAAATATTTTAACTGTGGAAACTAGATGATTCTTGCCTATAAACCTTTAGTTGGGAAGTGAGTGAAAGTGAGATGCAGTTACCTTATATATTCGTGTTAGTTTTTATATGTATATATATATATGTGTGTTATTTATGTAGTAACTGATTCACTTTCCCTATCAACTTCCAAACATCGATGAATGATTCACTCGATAGCGGTGATCTAGGTGATCGTGGCAGCCAGCCTCATATTCCACCAGCTAATCATTTTCAGAGGCAATCTAATCGAGTTGCTGCTTAGGGAAAGCAATTTATGGATTTCGTTTCCTTGATGACATCACGTTTTACTCGACTAGCACAGACACTAGCATCCTACTATACCACTCCCACATTATCGATGACAACCACTCCAGTAGTACAAACTATACCGATAGTGACAACACCAGCCATAAAGATAGTTTATACACCATCTTTCACTCCTACATCTTCTAGCACGACAGTAGAGGTTCAGTTGATGAAGGATTTCATCAAACTAAAGGCAGTTTACATTGATGGTCAGCGAGATTTTGAGAAGATTGAGAAGTGGGTATTGTCTCATACAAAATTGCATAGAGTCTTAAGGATTGAGGACAGGCTTCAGGTTGAGATTGTGTTGTATACATTACAAAGAGATGCCGATGTTTTGTGGCTTGCGATGATAGCTTTTGATGGTGAGTTTGAGTCTTGGGATGCATTCAAGAAGAATTTCTATCAATAGTACTGCCCACCTACGGTGATGAAGAGGTTGAGGAATGAGTTCACGAACCTGAGATAAGGAGTAGATGAGTCTCTGATGAGCTATAGAGACAGACATGGCTATCTGAGACAGTCATAAGGACAAGCCCAGGATCAAGCTCAAGGATAACGCAGGCCGATTACTTGTTACAAGTATAGTATGGTTAGAAATATGATTAGAGACTGTCTACAGCCGGCAACAATACTTCCATCATAGAGTCAAGAGGGAGTACATATGGTAGCACAGCTTGATGTAGACGCCATACGAGGACTCATTGAGGGTACAGTTTTTATTTGTCGTAGAGATTTATATGTTTTGTTTGATTCAGGTTCTATGGTATCTTTCATTTTTTGTCGCATGATTGGCATCTTAAGGTTGACGCTATTTAGAATTAGCGTACATTTGATTTTGAGTACCGCAGCCGAGGATAGGGTTTACCTTAATTGTCTTATTGAGGAACGTCTAGTAGAGATAGACAGGTAGAGTTACCTGCAGAATTCAGGGTCATAAGTTTCTTAGACTTCAACACGTTGTTACGGATGGATTGGCTAGTAGCGTATCACGCTAATATCGATCATTTCAGCAAGACAGTGATATTTGAGATTTTAGGGCATTCGATGTTCTTATATAGTGGTAATACACCAATAGCCGAGGGCATTAGTGGTTGACTTGAGGTTAGTGAGAAATGGAGACTATAGTATCATTGTATATAGTAGGAAAGAGTCAGGGACGAAGTCTCAAGGATATTTCGATTGTGTGCGAGTTTCCAGACGTCTTTCTAAAGGACTTACTTGGTTTGCCACCACAGAGAGAGATAGACTTTAATATTTAGTTGGTACCAAGTACTAAACCTATTTCTATACCACCGTGTCGCATGGCTCCGAGAGAGTTGGAGGATTTGAAGAGTCAACTCCAGGATTTGGGATAGAAAGGATTCATTACAACTTTTATGTCGCCATTGCTAACACCTATCCTGTTTATGAAGAAGAAGGATGGTACTTTGAAGCTGTGTATCGATTATAAACAATTGAATAAGGTCACAGTCGGGAACAAGTATTCATTACCACGAATTGATGACTTGTTTGATCAGCTGAAAGTAGCGCAGTTTTTCATCAAGTATCATCAGCTTAGGATCAGGGATGATGATAGGTCCAAGACAGCATTCAGTATAAGATATGGACACTATCAGTTTATAGTCATGTCATTTGATTTAAATAATGCTCCTGCCATGTTTATGGATTTGATGCATCGAGTGATGAAAAAGTTTCTTGACCGCTTTGTGATAGTTTTCATCGATGATATATTGATATACTCGAGGAAGCGAGAGGATCACGAGTAGCACCTCAGGGAGATGTTGTAGTCTTTGAGGGAGCACAGAGCTTTACGCCAAAATCAGCAAGTGTGAATTTTAGCTGTCAAAAATAAAGTTTTGGGAACATGTTGTTGGAGCAGCAGTTATTGTTGTAGATTCGGCCAAGATTCAAGCTAGTACAAATTGGCCACCGCGACATCAATTACGAAGATCATGAGTTTTCTGGGATTAGCAGGACATTATCGTAGATTCGTGAAGGATTTCTCAAAAATTGCTTCACCAATTACCAGATTGATCCAGAAGGACATCATATTTTATTGGTCTGAGGAATGGGAGGATACGTTTGCTTAGTTGTAGAGGTTGTTGACTATCGTAATAGTGTTGGTATTGCCAGATGTTGGAAAAGGATTCCTAGTATATACTAATGTTTCTCATACTTGTCTAGGTTATGTGTTGATGTACGATAGAGGCACACTGACTTATACATCAAAACAGCTTTAAGATACATGAGAATAATTATCTCACTCATGACTTAGAGTTAACAGCGGTGGTATTTGCTTTGAAGATATAGAGACATCATCTGTATGGAGAGAGGTCCACACTCACACTCATCACAAGAATCTGAAATACCTCTTTATATAGAAAGAGCTGAACATGAGACAACGCAGATGGTTGAAGTTTTAGAAGGACAACGCCTTTTCTCTAGAGTATCACCCACGAAAACCTAACTTAGTTGCTGATGCGCTGAGTAGTATACCTACTGGAGATGCCAATGTTGTTAGATGCCATATAAGTATATAACGCGTGAGTCTGGATAACTCAAAGCAACGGTGATGATGAGTCAGTCAGACATTCCTACCGACACTCGGGTGATGATATTTGCATAAATAAGGATTCAAAAAATGTCTACAAATAGAGTGTCAGAGGTCAGACAGCCAACATTCTATAATAGAGGTTTAGTGAGTTAGCCCCGAGTACTGATTGTATTGACTGGACAGAGACGGTGGATCAATGTTTAAGATTTAGAGGCAGATTGTGGATATCATCTTTGGCAGAGCTAAGAGATGAAATTCTTCGTGATTCATATCGTCCCCTGTTCAATGTTCATCCAAGCAAGACCAAGATGTACTATGATATGAGGAGACATTTTTGGTGGCATAGGATGAAAGCAGACATATCGAAGTTCATCAAGAACTGTGAGATTTGCCAGTAGGTGAAGGCTGAGCATCGTAGACCTAGAGGATTATTGCAATCACTTTCTATTCCACTATGGAAATGGGAAGACATAGCCTTTGAATTTTTCAAGGATTATCGAGGATTGCCAGACCACACGATTCTATCTGGGTGATTATGGACAGATTGATGAAATCTGCCCATTTCTTATAGTTGCAACGCACTATACATTTGACCAGTTAGCATATTGTTTGCGAGGGAGATTATCAGAATGTATGGGGTACCATTGCCTATCAAGTCAAACAGAGATGCTATTTATATGTTCAGGATGTGGTAGAGTATGAAGGAGAAGTATTGTATGCTGTTATAGTTCAACACAACATTTCACCCTCAAACTGATGGGCAGACTAAGAGGTTGATTCAAGTTCTCGAGGATATGCTCTGGGCTTGTGTACTTGAGTTCGGCAAATCTTGAGAGGAGTACATACCATTGTGTGAGTTTGCATTCAACAATAGCTGTCAAACTAGCATTGAGAAGGCACCCTTAAAGCCTTAATATGGCAGATCGTGTCACTTGCCATCTTGTTGGCCTGAGTCAGAGGACCGAGAGTTAGTAGGAGCTGAGATTGTTGTTGATCACAGGAGGAAGGTACGACAGATTCACCAACGGCTTAAAGGGGCCCCAAGAGAGGCGAAGAAATATGCATACATGTATCACCGCGATCTCACATATACCGAGGGAGCATTTGTATATTTAAGGGTTTCTCCTTGAAAGGGTCTTCATAGATTTGGTTTGAAAGGCAAGTTAGCATTGAGATTCCTCGTGCCTTTCAAGATCACAAGATAGGTTTGAAAGGCAAGTTAGCACCGAGTTACCTCTACAGATGTTAGGGATTAATCAAGTCTTTAATATATATGCTTTGACTAGCTAAGTCAAAAGCAGATGAAAGACAGACAGTTGACTAGAGTAAGATTAACCTAAGCGAGGATGTATCTTATGACGAGCAACGAGTACAGATCTTAGATCGAAAAGTACAGTAGTTGAGAAGCAAGTTTATCCCGAAAGTATTAGTCAAGTGGCGATTCCATTGAGACTCGAGACTCACTTGGGAGGGGGAAAACTATATGCGGGATAGGTTTCCGTATCTTTTCAAGTCTGGTAAAACTTTATCTTAAGTTCACTTTCGAGGACAAAATCTCCATTAGTTGGGAAGATTTGTCATGGCGCGAATTTCTAATCTGAGTTTAATTCTTTAATTAGGATCATTGACCCGTGACGTGGGACCCCGATCGAGATGCATGCACTGACCGAGGCGAGTTGCCCAAGGTATATATTATATTTGATGTGATGTATGCCTAGTGTATTGTATATGTGTAGACTATTAAGTCACTCCTACTTATGGATAAGTGTCGAGACATGAGCGAGAATGCGCCTCGAGATATGTGTCGACGTGGGACCGGGGTAGAGAGTGATGTGGTGAGTTTATTTAAGTTTAGTGTAGCTTAAATAGTAGTATTAATGTGGCTATGGTTGATTTTATAATAAATGTAACCTAAGTTAGCATATAAAAACAATAGCCATTTGATGATTCTCGAGATACGTGTTGGCACATCAAGACACCAATTTAGTTTAAATTTATGTTAGTTAGGAAGAGATAGTGGAGAGTTAGTGGGAAAGGTGTCAAGACCGAAGCCATTAGATTAGTCTCGAGATATGTGTGTACATAAAGATCAATGGTTACAAATCAACCTTATCATTATATATAAGATGAGATAGATAAACCCATGCAATTCATTCTTTTCCTTATTATAGAAGCTAATAAAGTCCAAGAAGAAAAAATTAGAGCAATTAAGGAAGGTTTTGGCTAAAAAACTCAGGGAGATCAAGGAGAGTTGGAGCTCAAATCAAAGAGTCATCAACCCTAGGGACACATCTCTCTATTTATATTTGAAACCAGTTATAGTTTTTGGCCATTTTCAAAGGTTAGATGATTAAGTCTTTGCTATTGGTTGATATATTTGGATTCCTTATTTCAAGCTGATAATCTCGCTATTAAGAAGCTCATAATCTGGTTTTGAAATAAAAAAGATATGAATTTGCTAATTTTAAATCAAAATGAATCCAATCTAGTGGCATTTAAAACCTAACTCAAAAGAGAACAACTTCGTCATACTTAAAATTTTGTAGTTCAAATGTCTTCATGTCCAAAAGTGCACTACAAATAGGTGATTGAATGTATTACGAGATTTTTGAAACTACAATTCTAAAAGGTATGACTCTGTAATTACTCATCCAAATGAGCTGATAATTTAGTATGTTTTTATTTGATATGTTAACTGCCTTGTGACAAAAAATCATGAATATTGAAACTATAGATTGAGAGTAATAAATTTTCTAAATCTGCTGGTCAGATTAGGTTTCAATTTGAGCTATTTATAGAAAAATTGTGACTCTTTCGTTTTGAATCTGAATTACACAAACCAAACCTTTTTGAAAAGCTAAAATAGAGACCAATTTGTTGCCATTAAGAGAATCAACTTGATTCTATATTAGAAGAATGTCAAAAGAGACAAGTGTCTCAAACAATTAATCAAATTATATCACATGATGATGGTAATATCGATATTATCTTTGCTCCTCGAGCATCCACATCTACATCTACATCATTCTCATCGAAATCAAAGCGTTATGCTGAACCAACTCCATCAAATATTTCTGATGAAACACTTCCTCCTCCTCCTCCTCAAGTAGTAGGTGTTGCTTATCCCGTATATGCTAATACAACTCCTGATGATAATGTCAGTATTAATGATTTTGCTGATTATCATATTAATGTTGTTTCTCTTATTGAAGAAGAAACTCCTCCTGAATTTAAAATGAATTATGATGTTTTAAAACAAGAGTTTTTAAATCATCCTTTAAAACCGATATTTTGTAAACTCATATCTTTTAAAAATCAAGCGAGTTTTCGAGAAAAATATTTTGATTATGTTAAAACTAATCAAATAAATATTCCATTTTTTGAATGGTTATCTCAAAATTGTCCTCAACTTTCTATTCATATTAATACCATTTGGGAAGATACATCCGGTAAAAAATATAAACAAACTCATCCTCCATTAGCCCCAATACAAATAAAAGAAAATATTAAAGCAACTCATTTTAAAGCTTTCATCCCTGATCATGGTGTTGCTACATCTAAAGATATTTCTCAATTAATAGAACAAAATAATTTTACAAATTTATATTTGTCTACTTTAACTACAGCTGTTATAGCTCAAGCTCACAAAAGTGATATATCTAGTGCTCCTAAAGCACAACCTATTATTAAAAAATCTTTTCATCCTTCTTCATCTACATCTGCTCCATTAACTTCTTTTTCCAAACAATCAAAATTTTCTGAAGAATTTCTAGAAAAATTAACTAATCAATTAGCTCAAATACATATTTCCAAACCATCTAGTTCTTCTCCATCTTCAAATTCTCAAACTATATCTAAAGCAAAGGATAAAGGTCCTATTATTGCTAATCTTGATCAAGTGATTGATGAAACGGCTGAATCAGATGTCTCTGCATCAGCTAACTGTTCCTTTTCTCAATCTTCAATTATTTCTTCCTCTGATCATATTTCCATCAATCGTATTGAACGAATAAATTATAAAAATAGATTTCCAAAACAAAAACAATATTATACAAGACCATCTCCTGCTGATTTAGTTATTGAAGAAAAAATTCCAAAAAATCAAAAATATGATGGATCTATTATTTATGATTGGAATATTGATGGCTTATCTGAATATCATATATTAGACGTTGTTCTAAAAATGCAAGTTTATGCAAAAGCTTGTGATATTCATGATCATCCCGATGCACAAATTGCCTTAGCCATTACTTTTGGTTTTACTGGACAATTATATGGTTGGTGGCATTATGTTCTATCAAATATAGCTAGAAAGAATATTCTTGAATCTATTGAGAAAGATTCTCAAAATAATGTTATCCTTGATTTTCAAGGAAAACCAAAATCTAATGATGTTGACACCTTAATGGCAAATATTGTTTGGCACTTTGTTGGCCAACTTGATTCTCTTAATGAAAAAATTACGGATCAATTACAAAATTTAAGATGTCGTACTCTCAGTGATTATCGCTGGTATAAAGATATATTCTTTTCAAAACTCTATCTGTTAACTGAGCAACATGACACTAATTTCTGGTAAGAAAGATTTGTTGCTGGTTTACCTTCATTCTTTGCTGCTAAAGTCAAAGAATATATCAAAGATCAAAACAATGGTTCTATGAACTGGAGTGAATTATCTTATGGTGATATCACTCAATATGTTAAAAAATGTGCTCTTTCTATTTGTAATGATATGCGAATCAAAAGTCAATTACAAAAGGAAAAGAGTTCATTAAAACGAGATCTTGGTAATTTCTGTTATGACTTTAGTCATGACTTTGATTTTACTCCTCTAGCAAAAACTAGGTTTAATCGTGGTAAACGATTTCCTAAAAATCACTTTTATTCCAAACCTAAAAGGTATTCGAAAAAATCGAAACATTATTCTAAAAAATCTCATCTCTCATCTTCAAAGAAGAAAAATGTCTGTTTTACTTGTGGTAAACCTGGACATTATGCTAATAAATAAAGTTCATAATATTAATCAAGACTCTGAGTCTGAGTTGTCATCTGAATCTGATGTTTGTCATTGTACAAACAACATCCTTAATACATCTTCATCTAGTACTGAGATAAATGTTTTAACTGCTCATGAATAATTAATTCTTTCTATTGGTGAGCAGATAACTGATCCTTCTCTGAAATATAAATATTTCACTGAATTGGTTCCTTCATCCGAAACCATTCAGGAATCCATTTCTGAATCTCCAATGCTTGATAAAAAGCAACAAAAATTTAAAAAACAATTAAATTTAGATCCTAATAAATATACCTTTTCAAGTCTTATGAAAGTGGTTAATAAAAAACCTCATCAACCTACAATTCAATCTCTTCAAGCTGAAATTAATCAGCTTAAATCTGAAATTAATACATTAACCAATAGAGTTTCTACTCTTGAATCTTTTGATGATGTATCTATCACTGAATTTGACCCTAACAATGTTTTTATTGAAACCATCACTCGTGTTACACATCAGCGATGGTTTGTACAAATCACATTTGCAATAAAAGATTTTCATTGTAAATGTAATGCACTCATTGACTCAGGTGCTGATTTAAATTGTATACGTGAAGGACTTGTTCCTTTACGTTACTGTGAGTCAACTGATAATAAAATCTCTGTTGCCAATGGCAAACAAACAAAAATTAAAAATAAAATTTCCATTGCACATATTTGTCATCAATCTAGAGCACAAGGCCATTTTTAATGATAAGAGATTGGAAAGTAGTTAAATGTTTCCAATGTTGATCAATAGATTGAGAGAATACCAAAATATCATCAATATATACTAATATATATTCATGATAAGGATTGAGAATATCATTCATAATTTTTTGAAATTCAGAAGGAGCATTTTTTAATCCAAAAGGCATAACATTCCATTGATATTGGCCGAATGGAGTATTAAATGCAGTTTTATATCTATCAGAGGGATGAACTTGTATTTGCCAAAATCCAGATTTAAGATCAAATTTTGAAAAGATAACAGCCTGAGTGGTGGCTTTAATAAGATCATTTTTATTTGGTAAAGGATATCGAATTGTTTTTAAAACCGTATTTAAAGGTTTATAATTGATAACAAGTCGAGGAACACCTCGTTCAAGTTCAGGAGCATTTTCAACATAAAATGTTGTGCAGCTCCAAGGAGATTGGGATGGAGTTATTAATTTTTTTTTGAGCAAATCTTTAATTTCATTTTGACAAAGATCTCGTAATCGAGAATTCATTTGAGATGGATTTGCTTTAGTATGAATTTTTGATTCATCAAATTCAGGAATATAAGGAAGAGAAACTATATGACATTTTCTTTCCCAAAATGCCAAGGAATATCTAACAACATTGTTTTTGAATATGAGAAGTAAAATTTTCTAATTTAGTTTTAAATGAAGAAGATTGTAAAATTTGATCAGTTTTAAGAATATGAATTTCAATTCTTAAAAAGGAAATATGTTTTTGTTTGAAATCAATTTGATTTATAATTTGATTTAAATAGTGATCTTCAGGAGGTTGAAGAAAAGAAAAGAAAATTTCTTTATTAGTTATTTTGGTAGAAATACCTTGAGATGAAACAGAGAAAGGTTCAATATGTTGAAGAAATGGGGTGCCTAGTAACATATCATGATTAAGGCCTTTTATAATTATAAAAGAAGTAGGGATACATATAGATTGATGACAAATATGTGCAATGGAAATTTTATTTTTAATTTTTGTTTGTTTGCCATTGGCAACATAGATTTTATTATCAGTTGACTCACGATAGACGTAAAGGAACAAGTCCTTCACGTATACAATTTAAATCAAGACTTTGAGTCAATGAGTGCATTACATTTACAATGAAAATCTTTTATTGCAAATGTGATTTGTACAAACCATCGCTGATGTGTAACACGAGTGATGGTTTCAATAAAAACATTGATAGGGTCAAATTCAGCGATAGATACATCATTAAAAGATTCAAGAGTAGAAACTCTATTGGTTAATGTATTAATTTCAGATTTAAGTTTGATTAATTTCAGCTTGAAGAGATTGAATTGTAGGTTGATGAGGTTTTTTATTAACACCTTTCATAAGACTTGAAAAGGTTTATTTATTAGGATCTAAATTTAATTGTTTTTTAAATTTTTGTTGCTTTTTATCAAGCATTGGAGATTCAGAAATTGATTCCTGAATTGTTTCGGATGAAGGAACCAATTCAGTGAAATATTTATATTTCAGAGAAGGATCAGTTATCTGCTCACCAATAGAAAGAATTAATTCTTCATGAGCAGTTAAAACATTTATCTCAGTACTAGATGAAGATGTATTAAGGATGTTGTTTGTACAATGACAAACATCAGATTCGATGACAACTCAGACTCAGAGTCTTGATTAATATTATGAACTTTTCTTAGATGACATTTATTAGCATAATGTCCAGGTTTACCACAAGTAAAACAGACATTTTTCTTCTTTGAAGATGAGAGATGAGATTTTTTAGAATAATGTTTCGATTTTTTCGAATACCTTTTAGGTTTGGAATAAAAGTGATGTTTAGGAAATCGTTTACCACGATTAAACCTAGTTTTTGCTAGAGGAGTAAAATCAAAGTCATGACTAAAGTCATAACAGAAATTACCAAGATCTCGTTTTAATGAACTCTTTTCCTTTTGTAATTGACTTTTGATTCGCATATCATTACAAATAGAAAGAGCACATTTTTTAACATATTGAGTGATATCACCATAAGATAATTCACTCCAGTTCATAGAACCATTGTTTTGATCTTTGATATATTCTTTGACTTTAGCAAGAAAAGAATGAAGGTAAACCAAAGAACAAATCTTTCTTACCAAAAATTAGTGTCATGTTGCTCGGTTAACATATAGAGTTTTGAAAAGAATATATCTTTATACCAAATGATAATCACTGAGAGTACGACATCTTAAATTTTGTAATTGATCAAGTAATTTTTTCATTAAGAGAATCAAGTTGGCCAACAAAGTGCCAAACAATATTTGCCATTAAGGTGTCAACATCATTAGATTTTGGTTTTCCTTGAAAATCAAGGATAACATTATTTTGAGAATCTTTCTCAATAGATTCAAGAATATTCTTTCTAGCTATATTTGATAGAACATAATGCAACCAACCATATAATTGTCCAGTAAAACCAGAAGTAATGGCTAAGGCAATTTGTTCATCGGGATGATCATGAATATCACAAGCTTTTGCATAAACTTGCATTTTTAGAACAACGTCTAATATATGATATTCAGATAAGCCATCAATATTCCAATCATAAATAGTAGATCCATCATATTTTTGATTTTTTGGAATTTTTTCTTCAATAACTAAATCAGCAGGAGATGGTCTTGTATAATATTGTTTTTGTTTTGGAAATCTATTTTTATAATTTTTTCGTTCAATACGATTGATGGAAATATGATCAGAGGAAGAAATAATTGAAGATTGAGAAAAGGAACAGTTAGCTGATGCAGAGACATCTGATTCAGCCGTTTCATCAATCACTTGATCAAGATTAGCAATAATAGGACCTTATCCTTTGCTTTAGATATAGTTTGAGAATTTGAAGATGGAGAAGAACTAGATGGTTTGGAAATATGTATTTGAGCTAATTGATTAGTTAATTTTTCTAGAAATTCTTCAGAAAATTTTGATTGTTTGGAAAAAGAAGTTAATGGAGCAAATGTAGATGAAGAAGGATGAAAAGATTTTTTAATAATAGGCTGTGCTTTAGGAGCACTAGATATATCACTTTTGTGAGCTTGAGCTATAACAGCTGTAGTTAAAGTAGACAAATATAAATTTGTAAAATTATTTTGTTCTATTAATTGAGAAATATCTTTAGATGTAGCAACACCATGATCAGGGATGAAAGCTTTAAAAGGAGTTGCTTTAATATTTTCTTTTATTTGTATTGGGGCTAATGGAGGATGAGTTTGTTTATATTTTTTACCGGATGTATCTTCCCAAACGGTATTAATATGAATAGAAAGTTGAGGACAATTTTGAGATAACCATTCAAAAAATGGAATATTAATTTGATTAGTTTTAACATAATCAAAATATTTTTCTCGAAAAATAGCTTGATTTTTAAAAGATATGAGTTTACAAAATATCGGTTTTAAAGGATGATTTAAAAACTCTTGTTTTAAAACATCATAATTCATTTTAAATTCAGGAGGAGTTTCTTCTTCAATAAGAGAAACAACATTAATATGATAATCAACAAAATCATTAATACTGACATTATCATCAGGAGTTGTATTAGCATATACGGGATAAGCAACACCTACTACTTGAGGAGGAGGAGGAGGAGGTGTTTCATCAGAGATATTTGATGGAGTTGGTTCAGCATAACGCTTTGATTTTGATGAGAATGATGTAGATGTAGATGTGGATGCTCGAGGAGCAAAGATAATATCGATATTACCATCATCATGTGATATAATTTAATTAATTGTTTGAGACACTTGTCTCTTTTGACATTCTTCTTTATTTGTATCTTTTATAGTCCAGTGTTGTGGAATAGATATGTCTTTCCACTTAATTAGTTGAGTACGATCAACTGTATTATTCTTGACATTAGTCAAAAATAGAGTGGAAGTTCCAGTATGCAAATTTGTGTATGCAACATCAGGAACAATAGATTTCATTAATTTATAAAAGATACGGTAAACAACCGCAACATTTGAAATGATACCTTTCATATTAAATCCTTTAGTATAAAAGCTTAGAACATTAAATTCATCATGAATATTAAATGAGAAATTAGGAAAGCAATTGAAGTAGATAGGTCTTTCAGACAAACTTCCTTCAATCATTTCTAAAACAGAGTCAATAAATTCTTTATGGCGTGCGACTAACATCGAAGTATCAAGTCCTAGTGAAACTAGTGGCTTGATAGCAACTTGAACTAAGCCAACATGGCAAAATGTATGAGATTCTCTATATTTCTGAATTTTTTCAGGAGAAATGAGATAAATCTCTTGTCCGTCATTGTAAATTGGTAAAGTATCTTCTTCCAATTTAACAATAAATTCTTGATTTTTTGCAAAAGATCCTTTGTTGTAAACCGAAGTTGGTTCAACTTGAGGAAGATTCCAATTGCGAAGAGATTGATCAATATTTGAATATGTGATTTCAGAAATATTTTTGAGATCGAGTTTAGCTACTTTTTTATTTAAACTTTTGGAAACATTGCCGAAGATTCGAAGATGATCCTATTTCTAATTTTATCGGAGATGATTTAAATGATAGAGCTCGAGTTAATTTTTTACGAAGATTACTCATAGTTTTGAAAATAAGTTTTCACACTTGGTCAACGATTTATCGTCGACTTACGCTCCTTTCGGCGAGACTTATAACGCGACAAAAGCGATCAAAAACCGACGATACAAAACCAAGAATAAGAAAGAAAAACTTAATCGCGAGCGATATCAAACAAATCAACAAAGATAAAACGAAATAAGAAATCAAATGAAACAGATGGCAAAGCAATAAAAGTATAAATGAAATAATAAAGAATACTTACAGTGAGATGAGGAGCACTTATGGCTCTGATACCAATTTGTCTTCCAAAGACGTAGTTGAAACAAACAAACAGGATAACTCGTAAAACGATTGAGGGGGTTAAGAATGAGAGGAACTAACTTATTATCAGCAGTGGTGAAATGGAGATAATAAAACGGAACATCTGCTAGATAATAAAATGACTCTATATTTATAAGAAGTTGGGAACTGAGTACATGAAGATACTAGAACACAAGAAGAACATAAAACAAGAGTAAACAATTAAAAACTACTTATTCAAATAAGGCTCTAAACTTCGATGCCTTACTCTGCAAACTTAGCTTAGTATTTATAGACGCATTGCCGATGAAAAGGCAATCCTACAAACGACCCTTCGAAAAAGGAAAAGACAAATGACTCTTCATAAAAGTAAAAGACAGAAGACTGTAGCACTTTATGAATAGTGCTTGACTCTTCGAAAAAGCAAAAGATAATGTACAGTACATACCCCTTCGAAAAAGGAAAAGCTACACAGTAGCTTCTTTGACAAAAAGCTGGCAAAGTGGAGATAGTGCTTTGACAAAAGCTGGCAAAGTGGAGATACTGATCTCATAAAGGCTAGCAATTAAAGCTAATAGCAATAATGCTAGGAAGCCTGAGCTAGAAAAGATGGATTGGCATGGGCCAGAATGCTGGACAAGTCCAGGGAGCATGGGCTTGAACAACTTAAATGGCATGGGCTTGAACAACTTAAATGGCATGGGCCTCAAATTGATGCGTCCAACGCCGATGCCAAATACAATAGAGGCATACAGATAGGAACGAAGAAATTCCCGAGTGAATCATGAACATATTCAGAAAATGCAAGATGGTTGGATAGTGAATAGATATTCGGATAATTGGTCGGCCCAAAAGATGCCAAAGAGTAGTGAGAAGTTGAATATCATCCGTTGTCCATAAGAAACTTACATTACAAGGAAAAATATTCAAGGAACATCTTAAAGTGGGCGAGAGCCAAACAATTTCGACTCCATTTGAGAAAAGTTGCTGATAAATGGTATCAACCAATGGTTGTTGTATACCAGGAATCAAGATAATATCAGCAAATTCTGAATGGCTAGTCATAAATCTGTATCAGAAATTGCATAAATGTTATCATCAGAAACTGATCTATTAGAGACAGATCTGTTAGATGAAGAACATTTAGATTCAACTTGTTCAAGATGATCAGTCAATTTATTTTGCGCTTCTTGCATTTGTTTAAGTTGGTCAAGAATGACCTGAGCAATATCGGGATTAATTGATGATGATTCCACTTGAAGTTTTGGTTTTGCAACCACATCTTTAAAACTAGATGAAAGAGAGGGGAACTCACTGAGTTTTAAAGGGGTTGGAGGAGCCGTTGGTTTGGTGATAAATACACAGTTGAATTTATCCCACCATTTGTAATATATATCTTGTGACAAATAGGTGAAAGATCCAAGATTATTTTTAGTTACTTCATGAGTGGCATATTGCCATCTGAGTATCCATGGAATAGAATACTGATGCATGAATTGTAACAAGGATAAATTTGATTTTTCATAAGCTTGCAACACAGTTGCTGGGAAAATATCAGTTGAAGATTGCTTGCCAACAAGCAAATATTTGTTTTGAAACCAAATTCTTTACATCTTTTAAAAGAATTTCTTTTGCAGACTTGCAATCAACACGAATCAAAAACTTTTGATTTAAAATATCAGATTAAAATTTCTGAACACAAAGCACAATTGCTAAAACTTCTTTTTTAACAGTTGCATAATTGCGTTGAGCTGGATTCCATAGTTTAGAAGTAAAGCAAACAAGTTGCTCATTCTTCCCGGGGGGTTTTTGAAGGAGGATTCTGCCAAAACCAATATCAGAAGCATCAGTTTGCACTATTTTAAAATAGTGGGGTTGAGCTAAATGGAGACATGGTAAGGCCTTGACCTTATGTTTAATAAGCTGAATAGCTTTAGTATGCAGGGGAGTCCAAAGGAATTTGGAATCCTTTTTTAACAAATCCTGCAACGGTTTTCGATCAACAGCAGCATTGTGATAGAAATCCGAAAGATAGTTAAGACAACCAAGAAAACGCTGTAATTGATTTTTATCAGTTAGCTGATCAGGAAATTTGTCAGCAAAATTGATTACTCTGTTAACATGAGTAATAGTTTGATTAGATATTTTGAAACCTAAAAAGGTAACATTTAATTGAAAAAGATTCATTTTCTTGTGAGAGAGCACAATGCCATTTTTAATGATAAGAGATTGGAAAGTAGTTAAATGTTTCCAATGTTGATCAATAGATTGAGAGAATACCAAAATATCATCAATATATACTAAAATATATTCATGATAAGGATTGAAAATATCATTCATAATTTTTTGAAATTCAGAAGGTGCATTTTTTAATCCAAAAGGCATAACATTCCATTGATATTGGCCGAATGGAGTATTAAATGCAGTTTTATATCTATCAGAGGGATGAACTTGTATTTGCCAAAATCCAATTTAAGATCAAATTTTGAAAAGATAACAGCCTTGAGTGGTGGCTTTAATAAGATCATTTTTATTTGGTAAAGGATATCGAATTGTTTTTAAAACCGTATTTAAAGGTTTATAATTGATAACAAGTCGAGGAACACCTCGTTCAAGTTCAGGAGCATTTTCAACATAAAATGTTGTGCAGCTCCAAGGAGATTGAGATGGAGTTATTAATTTTTTCTTGAGCAAATCTTTAATTTCATTTTGACAAAGATCTCGTAATCGAGAATTCATTTGAGATGGATTTGCTTTAGTAGGAATTTTTGATTCATCAAATTCAGGAATATAAGGAAGAGAAACTATATGACGTTTTCTTTCCCAAAATGCCGAAGGAATATCGGAACAACATTGTTTTTGAAGATGAGAAGTAAAATTTTCTAATTTAGTTTTAAATGAAGAAGATTGTAGAATTTGATCAGTTTTAAGAATATGAATTTCATTTCTTAAAAAGGAAATATGTTTTTGTTTGAAATCAATTTGATTTATAATTTGATTTAAATAGTGATCTTCAGGAGGTTGAAGAAAAGAAAAGAAAATTTCTTTATTAGTTATTTTGGTAGAAATACCTTGAGATGAAACAGAGAAATGTTGAATATGTTGAAGAAATGGGGTGCCTAGTAACATATCATGATTAAGGCCTTTTATAATTATAAAAGAAGTAGGGATACATATAGATTGATGACAAATATGTGCAATGGAAATTTTATTTTTAATTTTTGTTTGTTTGCCATTGGCAACAGAGATTTTATTATCAGTTGACTCACAGTAACGTAAAGGAACAAGTCCTTCACGTATACAATTTAAATCAGCACCTGAGTCAATGAGTGCATTACATTTACAATGAAAATCTTTTATTGCAAATGTGATTTGTACAAACCATCGCTGATGTGTAACACGAGTGATGGTTTCAATAAAAACATTGTTAGGGTCAAATTCAGCGATAGATACATCATCAAAAGATTCAAGAGTAGAAACTCTATTGGTTAATGTATTAATTTCAGATTTAAGCTGATTAATTTCAACTTGAAGAGATTGAATTGTAGGTTGATGAGGTTTTTTATTAACCACTTTCATAAGACTTGAAAAGGTATATTTATTAGGATCTAAATTTAATTGTTTTTTAAATTTTTGTTGCTTTTTATCAAGCATTGGAGATTCAGAAATGGATTCCTGAATGGTTTCGGATGAAGGAACCAATTCAGTGAAATATTTATATTTCAGAGAAGGATCAGTTATCTGCTCACCAATATAAAGAATTAATTATTCATGAGCAGTTAAAACATTTATCTCAGTACTAGATGAAGATGTATTAAGGATGTTGTTTGTACAATGACAAACATCAGATTCAGATGACAACTCAGACTCAGAGTCTTGATTAATATTATGAACTTTATTTATTAGCATAATGTCCAGGTTTACCACAAGTAAAACATACATTTTTCTTCTTTGAAGATGAGAGATGAGATTTTTTAGAATAATGTTTCGATTTTTTCGAATACCTTTTAGGTTTGGAATAAAAGTGATTTTTAGGAAATCGTTTACCACGATTAAACCTAGTTTTTGCTAGAGGAGTAAAATCAAAGTCATAACCAAAGTCATAACAGAAATTACCAAGATCTCGTTTTAATGAACTCTTTTCCTTTTGTAATTGACTTTTGATTCGCATATCATTACAAATAGAAAGAGCACATTTTTGAACATATTGAGTGATATCACCATAAGATAATTCACTCCAGTTCATAGAACCATTGTTTTGATCTTTGATATATTCTTTGACTTTAGCAGCAAAGAATGAAGGTAAACGAGCAACAAATCTTTCTTACCCGAAATTAGTGTCATGTTGCTCAGTTAACAGATAGAGTTTTGAAAAGAATATATCTTTATACCAGCGATAATCACCGAGAGTACGACATCTTAAATTTTCTAATTGATCCGTAATTTTTTCATTAAGAGAATCAAGTTGGCCAACAAAGTGCCAAACAATATTTGCCATTAAGGTGTCAACATCATTAGATTTTGGTTTTCCTTGAAAATCAAGGATAACATTATTTTGAGAATTTTTCTCAATAGATTCAAGAATATTCTTTCTAGCTATATTTGATAGAACATAATGCCACCAACCATATAATTGTCCAGTAAAACCAAAAGTAATGGCTAAGGTAATTTGTTCATCGGGATGATCATGAATATCACAAGCTTTTGCATAAACTTGCATTTTTAGAACAACGTCTAATATATGATATTCAGATAAGCCATCAATATTCCAATCATAAATAGTAGATCCATCATATTTTTGATTTTTTGGAATTTTTTTTCAATAACTAAATCAAATGAGGAGATGGTCTTGTATAATATTGTTTTTGTTTTGGAAATCTATTTTTATAATTTTTTCGTTCAATACGATTGATGGAAATATGATCAGAGGAAGAAATAATTGAAGATTGAGAAAAGGAACAGTTAGTTGATGTAGAGACATCTGATTCAGCCGTTTCATCAATCACTTGATCAAGATTAGCAATAATAGGACCTTTATCCTTTGTTTTAGATATAGTTTGAGAATTTGAAGATGGAGAAGAACTAGATGGTTTGGAAATATGTATTTGAGCTAATTGATTAGTTAATTTTTCTAGAAACTTTTCTGAAAATTTTGATTGTTTGGAAAAAGAAGTTAATGGAGCAGATGTAGATGAAGAAGGATGAAAAGATTTTTTAATAATAGGCTGTGCTTTAGGAGCACTAGATATATCACTTTTGTGAGCTTGAGCTATAACAGCTGTAGTTAAAGTAGACAAATATAAATTTGTAAAATTATTTTGTTCTATTAATTGAGAAATATCTTTAGATGTAGCAACACCATGATCAGGGATGAAAGCTTTAAAAGGAGTTCCTTTAATATTTTCTTTTATTTGTATTGGGGCTAATGGAGGATGAGTTTGTTTATATTTTTTACCGGATGTATCTTCCCAAACGGTATTAATATGAATAGAAAGTTGAGGACAATTTTGAGATAACCATTCAAAAAATGGAATATTAATTTGATTAGTTTTAACATAATCAAAATATTTTTCTCGAAAAATAGCTTGATTTTTAAAATATATGAGTTTACAAAATATCGGTTTTAAAGGATGATTTAAAAACTCTTGTTTTAAAACATCATAATTCATTTTAAATTCAGGAGGAGTTTCTTCTTCAATAAGAGAAACACCATTAATATGATAATCAGCAAAATCATTAATACTGACATTATCATCAGGAGTTGTATTAGCATATACGGGATAAGCAACACCTACTACTTGAGGAGGAGGAGGACGTGTTTCATCAGATATATTTGATGGAGTTGGTTCAACATAACGTTTTGATTTTGATGAGAATGATGTAGATGTTGATGTGGATGCTCGAGGAGCAAAGATAATATCGATATTTCCATCATCATGTGATATAATTTGATTAATTGTTTGAGACACTTGTCTCTTTTGACATTCTTCTTTATTTGTATTTTTTATAGTCCAGTGTTGTGGAATAGATATGTCTTTCCACTTAATTAGTTGAGTACGATCAACTGTATTATTCTTGACATTAGTCAAAAATAGAGTGGAAGTTCCAATATGCAAATTTGTGTATGCAACATCAGGAACAATAGATTTCATTAATTTATAAAAGATACGGTAAACAACCGCAACATTTGAAATGATACCTTTCATATTAAATCCTTTAGTAAAAATGCTTAGAACATTAGCTTCATGAGCTAATTCATCATGAATATTAAATGAGAAATTAGGAAAGCAATTGAAGTAGATAGGTCCTTCAGACAAACTTCCTTCAATCATTCCTAAAACAGAGTCAATAAATTTTTTATGGCGTATATCGCGTACAGCGACTAACACCGAAGTATCAAGTCCTAGTGAAACTAGTGGCTTGATAGCAACTTGAACTAAGCCAACATGGCAAAATGTATGAGATTCTCTATATTTCTGAATTTTTTCAGGAGAAATGAGATAAATCTATTGTCCGTCATTGTAAATTGGTAAAGTATCTTCTTCCAATTTAACAATAAATTCTTGATTTTTTGCAAAAGATCCTTTGTTGTAAACCGAAGTTGGTTCAACTTGAGGAAGATTCCAATTGCGAAGAGATTGATCAATATTTGAATATGTGATTTCAGAAATATTTTTGAGATCGAGTTTAGCTACTTTTTTATTTAAACTTTTGGAAACATTGCCGAAGATTCGAAGATGATCCTATTTCTAATTTTATCGGAGATGATTTAAATGATAGAGCTCGAGTTAATTTTTTACGAAGATTACTCATAGTTTTGAAAATAAGTTTTCACACTTGGTCAACGATTTACTGCTCGACTTACGCTCCTTTCGGCGAGACTTATAACGCGACAAAAGCGATAAAAAACCAACGATACAAAACCAAGAATAAGAAAGAAAAACTTAATCGCGAGCGATATCAAACAAATCAACAACGATAAAACTAAATAAGAAATCAAATGAAACAGATGGCAAAGCAATAAAAGTATAAATGAAATAATAAAGAATACTTACAAAGTGAGATGATGAGCACTTATGTCTCTAATACCCATTTGTCTTCCAAAGACGTAATTGAAACAAACGGATAACTCGTAAAACGATTGAGGGGTTAAGAAAAGAGGAAAACTTATTAAATGACTCTTGGAGATAAAAAACGTAAATCTCGCTAGATAATAAAATGACTCTATATTTATAAGAAGTTGGGAACCGAGTACATGAAGATACTAGAACACAAGAAGAACATAAAACAAGAGTAAACAATTAAAAACTACTTATTCAAATAAGGCTCTAAACTTCGATGCCTTACTCGCAAACTACAAATGACTCTTCATAAAAGTAAAAGACAGAAGACTGTAGCACTTTATGAATAGTGCTTGACTCTTCGAAAAAGCAAAAGATAATGTACAGTACATACCCCTTCGAAAAAGGAAAAGCTACACAGTAGCTTCTTTGACAAAAGCTGGCAAAGTGGAGATAGTGCTTTGACAAAAGCTGGCAAAGTGGAGATACTGATCTCATAAAGGCTAGCAATTAAAGCTAATAGCAATAATGCTAGGAAGCCTGAGCTAGAAAAGATGGATTGGCATGGGCCAGAATGCTGGACAAGTCCAGGGAGCATGGGCTTGAACAACTTAAATGGCATGGGCCTGAAATTGATGCGTCCAACGCTGATGCCAAATACAATAGAGGCATACAGGATAGGAACGAAGAAATTCCCAGAGTGAATCATGAACATATTCAGCAAAATGCAAGATGGTTGGATAGTGAATATATATTCGGATAATTGGTCGGCCCAAAAGATGCCAAAGAGTAGTGAGAAGTTGAATATCATCCGTTGTCCATAAGAAACTTACATTACAAGGAAAAATATTCAAGGAACATCTTAAAGTGGGCGAGAGCCAAACAATTTCGACTCCATTTGAGAAAAGTTGCTGATAAATGGTATCAACCAATGGTTGTTGTATACCAGGAATCAAGATAATATCAGCAAATTCTGAATGGCTAGTCATAAATCTGTATCAGAAATTGCATAAATGTTATCATCAGAAACTGATCTATTAGAGACAGATCTGTTAGATGAAGAACATTTAGATTCAACTTGTTCAAGATGATCACTCAATTTATTTTGCGCTTCTTGCATTTGTTTAAGTTGGTC
Organism: Stephania cephalantha; assembly: GCA_039657325.1. Lineage (NCBI taxonomy): Eukaryota > Viridiplantae > Streptophyta > Magnoliopsida > Ranunculales > Menispermaceae > Stephania > Stephania cephalantha. Next base: position 30,842,799 of record CM077574.1, on the reverse strand, counting down.
AAGAATGACCTGAGCAATATCGGGATTAATTGATGATGATTCCACTTGAAGTTTTGGTTTTGCAACCACATCTTTAAAACTAGATGAAAGAGAGGGGAACTCACTGAGTTTTAAAGGGGTTGGAGGAGCCGTTGGTTTGGTGATAAATACACAGTTGAATTTATCCCAACATTTGCAATATATATCTTGTGACAAATAGGTGAAAGATCCAAGATTATTTTTAGTTACTTCATGAGTGGCATATTGCCATCTGAGTATCCATGGAATAGAATACTGATGCATGAATTGTAACAAGGATAAATTTGATTTTTCATAAGCTTGCAACACAGTTGCTGGGAAAATATCAGTTGAAGGTCCAAACTTCGTCCACCAATCTGTCATAAACCAAGCGGGTAGAGGAAGTTTTATGGATTTAATAAATGTTAGATACCAAGAGTGTTTTGTCGATGGATCTTGGTAAAATAGAACATTGCGCCAAGCATCTATATAGTCTTTATAATTGATGGTCACAATTACAGCGTTTGAATATATTCATGATATTATTAAAGCCACCACTCAGGCTGTTATCTTTTCAAAATTTGATCTTAAATCTGGATTTTGGCAAATACAAATTCATCCCTCTGATAGATATAAAACTGCATTTAATACTCCATTCGGCCAATATCAATGGAATGTTATGCCTTTTGGATTAAAAAATGCTCTTCTGAATTTCAAAAAATTATGAATGATATTTTCAATCCTTATCATGAATATATATTTTAGTATATATTGATGATATTTTGGTATTCTCTCAATCTATTGATCAATATTGGAAACATTTAACTACTTTCCAATCTCTTATCATTAAAAATGGCCTTGTGCTCTCTCACAAGAAAATAAATCTTTTTCAATTAAATGTTACCTTTTTAGGTTTCAAAATATCTAATCAAACTATTACTCCTGTTAACAGAGTAATCAATTTTGCTGACAAATTTCCTGATCAGCTAACTGATAAAAATCAATTACAGTGTTTTCTTGGCTGTCTTAACATTCTTTCGGATTTCTATCACAATGCTGTTGTTGATCGAAAACCGTTGCAGGATTTGTTAAAAAAGGATTCCAAATTCCTTTGGACTCCCCTGCATAATAAAGCTATTCAGCTTATTAAACATAAGGTCAAGGCCTTACCATGTCTCCATTTAGCTCAACCCCACTATTTTAAAATAGTGCAAACTGATGCTTCTGATATTAATTTTGGCGGAATCCTCCTTCAAAAACCCCCCGGGAAGAATGAGCAACTTGTTTGCTTTAATTCTAAACTATGGAATCCAGCTCAACGCAATTATGCAACTGTTAAAAAAGAAGTTTTAGCAATTGTGCTTTGTGTTCAGAAATTTCAATCTGATATTTTAAATCAAAAGTTTTTGATTCGTGTTGATTGCAAGTCTGCAAAAGAAATTCTTTTAAAAGATGTAAAGAATTTGGATTGAAAACAAATATTTGCTCGTTGGCAAGCAATTTTAAGTATATTTGATTTTGATATTGAATATATTAAAGGTTCTGATAATTCTTTACCTGATTTTTTATCTAGAGAATTTCTTACTTCAACTTCATATGTTAATTGTTTACAGATCATGAATAAAGGCAAATCTAAAGCGACGAATCGCTTTAAACCTCTATCTGAGCCTGAAACTCATTCAGAATATATTTTAACTAACCGATATCTCCTTCTCATTCTTGAGAATCATATTCTTAATAAACCACTTGATACTCAAGTCGGTTTAATCATGCCCCCAGGCCTCAATTATTTTCCATCTCGTCCTCACACCAATATAAAATTTTATGAGACTATTCTTGTCCATACCAAATCTGTACAATTTGAACATTTTACAAGAGATAACTCTGATGAAATCTCTTATTCAAAATTTCGTATACAAAAGGTTCTATCTCCTGTCGAATGGTGTTCTCTGAACAACTCAATTCAGCATAGCCCTTTTATGTATCAACAAATGATTATTGCTAAGGACAAACCTGCTGTGACCATCAATTATAAAGACTATATAGATGCTTGGCGCAATGTTCTATTTTACCAAGATCCATCGACAAAACACTCTTGGTATCTAACATTTATTAAATCCATAAAACTTCCTCTACCCGCTTGGTTTATGACAGATTGGTGGACGAAGTTTGGACCTTCAACTGATATTTTCCCAGCAACTGTGTTGCAAGCTTATGAAAAATAAAATTTATCCTTGTTACAATTCATGCATCAGTATTCTATTCCATGGATACTCAGATGGCAATATGCCACTCATGAAGTAACTAAAAATAATCTTGGATCTTTCACCTATTTGTCACAAGATATATATTGCAAATGGTGGGATAAATTCAACTGTGTATTTATCACCAAACCAACGGCTCCTCCAACCCCTTTAAAACTCAGTGAGTTCCCCTATCTTTCATCTAGTTTTAAAGATGTGGTTGCAAAACCAAAACTTCAAGTGGAATCATCATCAATTAATCCCGATATTGCTCAGGTCATTCTTGACCAACTTAAACAAATGCTAGAAGCGCAAAATAAATTGACTGATCGTCTTGAACAAGTTGAATCTAAATGTTCTTCATCTAACAGATCTGTCTCTAATAGATCAGTTTCTGATGATAACATTTATGCAATTTCTGATACAGATTTATGACTAGCCATTCAGAATTTGCTGATATTATCTTGATTCCTGGTATACAACAACCATTGGTTGATACCATTTATCAGCAACTTTTCTCAAATGGAGTCGAAATTGTTTGGCTCTCGCCCACTTTAAGATGTTCCTTGAATATTTTTCCTTGTAATGTAAGTTTCTTATGGACAACGGATGATATTCAACTTCTCACTACTCTTTGGCATCTTTTGGGCCGACCAATTATCCGAATATATATTCACTATCCAACCATCTTGCATTTTGCTGAATATGTTCATGATTCACTCGGGAATTTCTTCGTTCCTATCTGTATGCCTCTATTGTATTTGGCATCGGCGTTGGACGCATCAATTTCAGGCCCATGCCCATGCCATTTAAGTTGTTCAAGCCCATGCTCCCTGGACTTGTCCAAAGATTCTAGCCCATGCCAATCCATCTTTTCTAGCTCAGGCTTCCTAGCATTATTGCTATTAGCTTTAATTGCTAGCCTTTATGAGATCAGTATCTCCACTTTGCCAGCTTTTGTCAAAGCACTATCTCCACTTTGCCAGCTTTTGTCAAAGAAGCTACTGTGTAGCTTTTCCTTTTTCGAAGAGGTATGTACTGTACATTATCTTTTGCTTTTTCGAAGAGTCAAGCACTATTCATAAAGTGCTACAGTCTTCAGTCTTTTACTTTTATGAAGAGTCATTTGTCTTTTCCTTTTTCGAAGTCGTTTGTAGGATTGCCTTTTCATCGGCAATGCGTCTATAAATACTAAGCTAAGTTTGCAGAGTAAGGCATCGAAGTTTAGAGCCTTATTTGAATAAGTAGTTTTTAATTGTTTACTCTTGTTTTATGTTCTTCTTGTGTTCTAGTATCTTCATGTACTCAGTTCCCAACTTCTTATAAATATAGAGTCATTTTATTATCTAGCAGATGTTCAGTTTTATTATCTCCATTTCACCACTGCTGATAATAAGTTAGTTCCTCTCATTCTTAACCCCCTCAATCGTTTTACGAGTTATCCTGTTTGTTTGTTTCAACTACGTCTTTGGAAGACAAATTGGTATCAGAGCCATAAGTGCTCCTCATCTCACTGTAAGTATTCTTTATTATTTCATTTATACTTTTATTGCTTTGCCATCTGTTTCATTTGATTTCTTATTTCGTTTTATCGTTGTTGATTTGTTTGATATCGCTCGCGATTAAGTTTTTCTTTCTTATTCTTGGTTTTGTATCGTCGATTTTTGATCGCTTTTGTCGCGTTATAAGTCTCGCCGAAAGGAGCGTAAGTCGAGCAGTAAATCGTTGACCAAGTGTGAAAACTTATTTTCAAAACTATGAGTAATCTTCGTAAAAAATTAACTCGAGCTCTATCATTTAAATCATCTCCGATAAAATTAGAAATAGGATCATCCTCTCAATCTTCCGCAATGTTTCCAAAAGTTTAAATAAAAAAGTAGCTAAACTCGATCTCAAAAATATTTCGAAATCACATATTCAAATATTGATCAATCTCTTCGCAATTGGAATCTTCCTCAAATTGAACCAACTTCGGTTTACAACAAAGGATCTTTTGCAAAAAGTCAAAGCAGCTACTGTTTGTTTCAATTACGTCTTTGGAAGACAAATGGGTATTAGAGACATAAGTGCTCATCATCTCACTGTAAGTATTCTTTATTATTTCATTTATACTTTTATTGCTTTGCCATATGTTTCATTTGATTTCTTATTTCGTTTTATCTTTGTTGATTTGTTTGATATCGCTCGCGATTAAGTTTTTCTTTCTTATTCTTGGTTTTGTATCGTTGGTTTTTGATCGCTTTTGTCGCGTTATAAGTCTCGCCGAAAGGAGCGTAAGTCGAGCAGTAAATCGTTGACCAAGTGTGAAAACTTATTTTCAAAACTATGAGTAATCTTCGTAAAAAATTAACTCGAGCTCTATCATTTAAATCATCTCCGATAAAATTAGAAATAGGATCATCTTCTGAATCTTCTGGCAATGTTTCCAAAAGTTTAAATAAAAAAGTAGCTAAACTCGATCTCAAAAATATTTCTGAAATCACATATTCAAATATTGATCAATCTCTTCGCAATTGGAATCTTCCTCAAGTTGAACCAACTTCGGTTTACAACAAAGGATCTTTTGCAAAAAATCAAGAATTTATTGTTAAATTGGAAGAAGATACTTTACCAATTTACAATGACGGACAAGAGATTTATCTCATTTCTCCTGAAAAAATTCAGAAATATAGAGAATCTCATACATTTTGCCATGTTGGCTTAGTTCAAGTTGCTATCAAGCCACTAGTTTCACTAGGACTTGATACTTCGGTGTTAGTCGCTGTACGCGATAAACGCCATAAAGAATTTATTGACTCTGTTTTAGGAATGATTGAAGGAAGTTTGTCTGAAGGACCTATCTACTTCAATTGCTTTCCTAATTTCTCATTTAATATTCATGATGAATTAGCTCATGAAGCTAATGTTCTAAGCATTTATACTAAAGGATTTAATATGAAAGGTATCATTTCAAATGTTGCGGTTGTTTACCGTATCTTTTATAAATTAATGAAATATATTGTTCCTGATGTTCCATACACAAATTTGCATACTGGAACTTCCACTCTATTTTTGACTAATGTCAAGAATAATACAGTTGATCGTACTCAACTAATTAAGTGGAAAGACATATCTATTCCACAACACTGGACTATAAAAGATACAAATAAAGAAGAATGTCAAAAGAGACAAGTGTCTCAAACAATTAATCAAATTATATCACATGATGATGGTAATATCGATATTATCTTTGCTCCTCGAGCATCCACATCTACATCTACATCATTCTCATCAAAATCAAAGCGTTATGCTGAACCAACTCCATCAAATATCTCTGATGAAACACCTCCTCCTCCTCCTCCTCAAGTAGTAGGTGTTGCTTATCCCGTATATGCTAATACAACTCCTGATGATAATGTCAGTATTAATGATTTTGCTGATTATCATATTAATGTTGTTTCTCTTATTGAAGAAGAAACTCCTCCTGAATTTAAAATGAATTATGATGTTTTAAAACAAGAGTTTTTAAATCATCCTTTAAAACCGATATTTTGTAAACTCATATCTTTTAAAAATCAAGCTATTTTTCGAGAAAAATATTTTGATTATGTTAAAACTAATCAAATTAATATTCCATTTTTTGAATGGTTATCTCAAAATTGTCCTCAACTTTCTATTCATATTAATACCGTTTGGGAAGATACATCCGGTAAAAAATATAAACAAACTCATCCTCCATTAGCCCCAATACAAATAAAAGAAAATATTAAAGCAACTCCTTTTAAAGCTTTCATCCCTGATCATGGTGTTGCTACATCTAAAGATATTTCTCAATTAATAGAACAAAATAATTTTACAAATTTATATTTGTCTACTTTAACTACAGCTGTTATAGCTCAAGCTCACAAAAGTGATATATCTAGTGCTCCTAAAGCACAACCTATTATTAAAAAATCTTTTCATCCTTCTTCATCTACATCTGCTCCATTAACTTCTTTTTCCAAACAATCAAAATTTTCTGAAGAATTTCTAGAAAAATTAACTAATCAATTAGCTCAAATACATATTTCCAAACCATCTAGTTCTTCTCCATCTTCAAATTCTCAAACTATATCTAAAGCAAAGGATAAAGGTCCTATTATTGCTAATCTTGATCAAGTGATTGATGAAACGGCTGAATCAGATGTCTCTGCATCAGCTAACTGTTCCTTTTCTCAATCTTCAATTATTTCTTCCTCTGATCATATTTCCATCAATCGTATTGAACGAATAAATTATAAAAATAGATTTCCAAAACAAAAACAATATTATACAAGACCATCTCCTGCTGATTTAGTTATTGAAGAAAAAATTCCAAAAAATCAAAAATATGATGGATCTATTATTTATGATTGGAATATTGATGGCTTATCTGAATATCATATATTAGACGTTGTTCTAAAAATGCAAGTTTATGCAAAAGCTTGTGATATTCATGATCATCCCGATGAACAAATTGCCTTAGCCATTACTTTTGGTTTTACTGGACAATTATATGGTTGGTGGCATTATGTTCTATCAAATATAGCTAGAAAGAATATTCTTGAATCTATTGAGAAAGATTCTCAAAATAATGTTATCCTTGATTTTCAAGGAAAACCAAAATCTAATGCTGTTGACACCTTAATGGCAAATATTGTTTGGCACTTTGTTGGCCAACTTGATTCTCTTAATGAAAAAATTACGGATCAATTAGAAAATTTAAGATGTCGTACTCTCAGTGATTATCGCTGGTATAAAGATATATTCTTTTCAAAACTCTATCTGTTAACTGAGCAACATGACACTAATTTCTGGAAAGAAAGATTTGTTGCTGGTTTACCTTCATTATTTGCAAAAGTCAAAGAATATATCAAAGATCAAAACAATGGTTCTATGAAATGGAGTGAATTATCTTATGGTGATATCACTCAATATGTTCAAAAATGTGCTCTTTCTATTTGTAATGATATGCGAATCAAAAGTCAATTACAAAAGGAAAAGAGTTCATTATAACGAGATCTTGGTAATTTCTGTTATGACTTTGGTCATGACTTTGATTTTACTCCTCTAGCAAAAACTAGGTTTAATCGTGGTAAACGATTTCCTAAAAATCACTTTTATTCCAAACCTAAAAGGTATTCGAAAAAATCGAAACATTATTCTAAAAAATCTCATCTCTCATCTTCAAAGAAGAAAAATGTCTGTTTTACTTGTGGTAAACCTGGACATTATGCTAATAAATAAAGTTCATAATATTAATCAAGACTCTGAGTCTGAGTTGTCATCTGAATCTGATGTTTGTCATTGTACAAACAACATCCTTAATACATCTTCATCTAGTACTGAGATAAATGTTTTAACTGCTCATGAAGAATTAATTCTTTCTATTGGTGAGCAGATAACTGATCCTTCTCTGAAATATAAATATTTCACTGAATTGGTTCCTTCATCCGAAACCATTCAGGAATCCATTTCTGAATCTCCAATGCTTGATAAAAAACAACAAAAATTTAAAAAACAATTAAATTTAGATCCTAATAAATATACCTTTTCAAGTCTTATGAAAGTGGTTAATAAAAAACCTCATCAACCTACAATTCAATCTCTTCAAGCTGAAATTAATCAGCTTAAATCTGAAATTAATACATTAACCAATAGAGTTTCTACTCTTGAATCTTTTGATGATGTATCTATCGCTGAATTTGACCCTAACAATGTTTTTATTGAAACCATCACTCGTGTTACACATCAGCGATGGTTTGTACAAATCACATTTGCAATAAAAGATTTTCATTGTAAATGTAATGCACTCATTGACTCAGGTGCTGATTTAAATTGTATACGTGAATGACTTGTTCCTTTACGTTACTGTGAGTCAACTGATAATAAAATCTATGTTGCCAATGGCAAACAAACAAAAATTAAAAATAAAATTTCCATTGCACATATTTGTCATCAATCTATATGTATCCCTACTTCTTTTATAATTATAAAAGGCCTTAATCATGATATGTTACTAGGCACCCCATTTCTTCAACATATTCAACCTTTCTCTGTTTCATCTCAAGGTATTTCTACCAAAATAACTAATAAAGAAATTTTCTTTGTGAACAACACAATCGTAAAATATATAACATCGATAGATAAATGTTGATTAAAGAGACATGGATAGTAAACTTAATTGTTTATAAGTCTAAATATTTGGTATATATAGCTTTGTGAGACTTACATTATTCACACCGATATGTGGAGTTCTAATTTGCACATTACGATCCCATGTGCGGGGTAAAAATGTTAGCAAAGCAATTGCCAAACTTGATGTTATAGAGAAGTATCCGATACAATTTAAAGGTGGTCGTAGAGTTAGGGCGAATCAACAATATTGGTCAAGGCATATAGGGAAAGTTCTGCGTGATCATAGCATATGTTCTGTATGAAAGAAAACATGGAAGAACGTAAGTAAAGCTGAAAAGAACCACATGTGGGATGCGGTTAAGGTAAATGATTATGTGTTTTGGTTTTCATTATTCATTTATTTATCAAACTCATAATTGTCTAAGACAATATTGATATATTAATCATTAGTTCTTTTAGGAATGTTTCTATAATTCAGATATAGAAGTGTACAAAGACGCCACCATAAAGCACATGGGATCTTTATGGGAAAAATGGTGGTCGAAATTGAATATGGATTATGCGACACCGTGTAAGAGTAGAGAGGAAGCTTTAAGAAATGTTCCTGAAGACATGGATCCTCATGATTAGGAATGGCTCGTAAACAACAAGTACTTAACTACAAAATTTAAGATATGACTATTTTTAATTAAACCTTTTTTCATATTTATTTATGATTTCATGGTACTATGGAGTTTGTTTTTAATAGAAAGCCAGTGATCGCAACTCCATCGATAAGAGTAAAGCAATTAAAATGCCTCATCACACCTGAAGCAAACCTCATAGAGAATTAAAATGTTAAAAGGTGTTTTGATAAGCTTAATGTGTTTTGTATGTTGTAGTTGGTGTGCTAGATACATTTGTAACTTGGACGAGCCTTTCAGGAAGAAAAAAAATGGACGTCCACCACCTTAAGGTGAAATGCTCTTTCTTACTAGATAGAAAGGGGGACACTTGATTTAACAAGTGGGAAAGGACAAATATGTAATTAAGATTGATAGATGACTTAGTTTCATTAACAGTAGTTACTTATTTGATATTTATTATACATGAAATTTGTCTTTGTTATTTGATAGGATGAAATTCGTAAGACTATACATTCTAATCCATTACTTATGGATCTTGAGATTGTTGAGAAGTGTTTTGGACCACAACGTCATAGCCATGTGTTTGGTTATGGAGGTGGAATCAAGAGAGAGCATTTAGAGGAATCTAATTATTCTTATATTAAAGAGCTTGAGGCAAGGCTTCTTAAGAAAGAGGAAGAGAATTGTAAGCTTCAAAAAGCCATCGAATGTATTGTTGATAGGTTGGATGATATTGAGAAGGAAAGGAGGCAACCATCATCTGTTGCTCCTTCAACTTTTAATGAAGAGCCTAACTAGGTATCATGTCTTTACAATTAGTTGTTGTAGTTGCATTTCATTCGCTAATACTAAAACTTGCTTGATTGTTATTTGCTGTAGGTTGATGCTTTACATCAATTGGTAGTTATTGATGGATTATTTTTCCTCTACTTAATTTAGGTACATATCTTATTATTGTTATATTATTGAACTTTTCATACATTAAGTGCTTTGTGTACAAAAAGTTACTTGTCAAATTTATTAAGCTTTTGTATTTTGTAGGTTGTTTTGAACAAGATTGTGGAGAGAATAACACGAGATCTCATTTAGGCAAATAATATTTAGTTGATATATTTTTTTTTCAATAGTTTTATTGGCATATTTGAGTAGATGGATCGTTTCGAGAAACTATTTCGGTCTCATAGATCCTCATGGTTTTCATATAGATTAGAACTATCTTTTGATAAATAAATATTATTTTTTGGTTTTTTTGTATTTGTGTTTTTTGCACATATTATGTTTGTCCTTTTATATGTTTTTTGAAAATGAAGATAAAAGACAATGACAAACATTGCTATCTTCCTCCTATTGGATTGGTAAGAATTTAATTAACTTAAATCAGTATATGCGGTGTTTATTATCATTTGAGTTTCTCAAGTCTAAAGTGAATTAATGTTACACTCTTTGGTTGTTTGTAGATCTGAAGGTGGAGCTCTATTGTTTTGCTTTTTGGACAATCTCTTCAACTAGGAGAACATCTTGAAGAGCATTGGGTTATTCAACTTTTTTGTCCAATTTATTTATTTTTCCACTATGCACTAGTCATTTGATATAGTGATAGTAATATTGTACAACCTAATCAATTGGCATATTTTTATTTCAGGTTGCCAAATATGTGTAAGAAATTGTCAGGCTTGATTTACATAAGCGAAATTAATAAACTAGCAAGGAACACATCTTTGGATACTCCTGATTGAGAGACATTATTAGTTTTTTACCTGGCTTTTCTTTCATTGTAATTAGTTATTCACATGAATGTTATTGACTATCATTGCTTGAACATAAGTAGTTCATTCTATACACTTTTTAATAGGTGTATTAGATAAGTCACAAGTAACTTCTCAAGGTTTTACTTGCGTTACTGATCATTCTTAGCTAGCTAATGTATATAATTATATCATTGTTCTTAAGATTGTTGATCTTTTCTTTGTTTTCTTGAAAATGCTCCCATTCATGAGATTGAAGAAGAGGTGAAGCTTCTTACAAACCTCTAAGGAAATTTTGCACTATTTGGGAATGGTTAGTTTTTTTTCTCCTACTCTGTTCCTTCGACTCCGAGTTCCTTCTTTTTAATTTAGGACATTTTTTTCTTTTGTGATTATAGGAACCTACAATTGGTACTATACATCATGCTGCACTAGCCTTAATAATGCAGCACTTAATTTTATCTCACATAACCTAGTCACAAGTTTTTTTTTCTATTTTCATTGCATTTTCTATTTTGTTCTCTTTATCTAAATTCAAAGATCAAGTAGTCACTATTAATCATACATTTTTGCATTAATTTACTGACTTTCCATGGTCAAATGTTCCTTGTGGGTTTATTTATTGAATTTGACTAGATCATGAATTTTATTAGTATACTTTTCATTTGATGGGGTTACTTGCAAAGAAGGCTTGGAAGTGAAACCCTAGTTTGTCATGTATGTTTGCTTTTGTGTACTGGTACCTGGATGTATTGCCTTAAATTGAGAGTTATTAAGCTGAATCTCTATTTGAATTATAGAAATGTGATAGCTCTTTATCACATGATTGCTAAGACTTAATTGCTTGATTGTTGATGTTGAGACATCATCTTCATGAATCACATTTCAATAATGTTAATTTTTTATAAAGAAACTCATATTTTTGTAGTGCATTAAAGGATTGCAAGCACTCGATATGGCACATTATTAATCAACTAAAAGATCAAGACGAAGTTTTGCGTATCTATTTAAGTTTTTTTTGGGTTACATAGAAGCCCTCTAAACATTCTGTTCAACTAGAATTTCATTTGATTAGTTTACCTTCTAATTTGGGTCCTTACCTTGTTTTTTCCTCTTTTTAACGTATTTTTTTATTATTTTTGTTTTGGGTGGTTAATGTAGCAAGTAAAAATGTGAGATATCGATGAGCAATAAGCAGCCATCGAAGTTTTTTTTTTGTGAAAAGCCGAATGACTTTGTTTAAGTAGTTCTATTGACGGATCCTAAGTGCTTAATCTATTTTATGCATGGGGATGTTCCCCAATAGATAGAATTGCTTTAGTCTCTTGAATATTGTCAATGTTTGATTGTCATCTCTCTTTTATGTATTGTCACATTGATGCTTATGTATCCAAGCTCAATGGTTTTCTATGAGAACTCTAGAATATGGATTGCCAAATCTCTATGACATGCATGGTGCGCTATTAACAGGTACACTAGATTACTATTTAAAACCATGTGATTCCTTTTCTTTTTCTTTGTCTAATTATTTCATATCAATCATTATTTCCTTATGTGCATTGTGTGCTTAACAACCCTTGATTTTCTTAAAAAACTCTTGTCCAATCTATAAAACAACGGGTTTGGTATGTAAGAGATAATGCCCGTTTATACTAGCGTTGAACTGCACGGATGAGAAATCAGATCGAGGGCGTATTTCCTCAGTTGTGTGCTTCTTCTCATATTCTGATACGCTTGTAAAAAAGAAAAGTCTTCTTAGCAAATTCATGAAATGCATTTTCTATATAAGGTTTGGACGAGCTTTGAAACACTCCATAACAGATGGCAAGATAAAATCATTCAAGGAATCGAGAAAAGAATAGTGTACTTCACCTTCGTACCTGTTGATTTGTGCATATAACTAAAAATAAAAAATGAGATATTTTCAGGTGGTTTCTTTTTGCTTTTGGGATGATTCTTGAATGCCCACTTCACATTCTAATGAGCTTTCTTCTTAAAAAAATTTATCTGCTTTTGATGCTTTCTGGATAATCTTGATTACCCATTTGACTACTGATCGTATTTTTGTGACACATAGGAAAAGTTATTATTTTTATGTGCTTTATGCAATTTTAGGCAATTTTTTGTGGAGTATTATGTGTTTGTCTGTTTATATAGGGAAGCTCAAGTCTAGTGAAGAGAGTACAGATTCAGGTTATGCTTTGAATAATGTTGCCTCTAAAGCTAATTCTTATTCGGAGCTAGAGTCACCAATTAGCATAAAAAGGGTTCAAGAAATTAGTCCCTCATTGATCATAATCAGCAACAATTGTTGCTGGTAGAGATGTCAAGTGCAATTGACACAACTGGAGCAAACTAATTCATAATCAACAACACAGACCACTTGAACAGGTTCACTCATTAAATCTTAACTTTTTTATTCATTTTCATCAATAAAGAAAGTTAAAATCTGAAAGTCTTGATATTCATATATTTATGTAATATACAAAGAGTATAATGTCATTATTATTCTTAAAGTATGAATTCATGATCATTATTTTTTGGTAGAACTTGAATGAATTCTAATCTAAACAAAAGAATCTTAATCATTAAATATCAAATCTAATTCATGAAACCACATTTTTTATCTTTCCATTATCTAGCTTCTCTTCTCATAGATTTATTTTGTCATTATCATCTATAGAGAACAGGCTCAACTTCAACTTCAATTTCAAACAAGCCATTTGATGCAAAAGTCTAATCTTTCCATTTGCTGATCATATCAGTGTCAAATTATCTTTTTTTTTTCTAGTTTGATTTAAAGAATCTTAAACATATGTATGTATTTTTTTATGTGTGCATGTTTAGTTGAAAAAAAAAGCAGCTGAAATTGTGTTGGTTTGTTTTGTGGCCATTTTATACACTAAGGATACTTGCACAAAACAGAGAGGCAGCAAGGAAAAGCAGGCTAAGGAAAAAAGCGGGTCAGATTTGGACCACATAAAATCACACATTCCACTAAAATCTCAAACACCCATTTGTAGTATTTGTCTTTACTTCTCCCCTCCTCGTTGTTTTTTCAGGCTTATGTACAACAGCTGGAATCAAGAAGATCTAGGCTCAGTCAGCTTGAACAAGATCTCTAGAGGGCCAGATCTCAAGTCCTCATCAACAACTTTTCTTCAAGAAAAAGATTGTTCTTTAATTTATTGAAATCTTTGTCACTTTTTTGAGGATTTTGTTTTGATAAGGTTATGTTTTGTTTTTAGTGTTTTGGGGTAACTTAATATATTTGGATTTTTTGATATTAGGATTTGTTGGTATCAGCAGGAGGTGCATTTGGAAACATCAGCCCTAGTTAATATTAGAAATTTTGTTCTTTTAGAAATTTAATGTTATGATGTTGATCTTGTTATATTATTCAAGTTTGGCTCCATTAATAACACTTCAATGTTATTGTTCAATTAATGGTTGTATGTACGTATTTGTTGTTTGTTCTATAATTGCCTAAGTAGTGATCCTATAAATGCCAAATTATTCTATTCTAATATGTTGATTCATGTATCTTTTGCAGGTGGGTATCAAATATGTTGCTGCCGACAAACTTGCTGATTTAAACAGTATAAAAAGCGAAAGAGAAGACCACGAGACAATATTAATAACTACAACAAAACAATGTTAAAGACTATGTATTGGCTCCTTATGTGTATTAGGTAGAATATTGTTGTACCGATTGATTATATAAGGCAATCTGTCATATGTTTATATGATGTACAAAAATTAAATTGGACTTCAATATTTTCTGTGGGGATACAAATAATTTTTATTTTATACAATGCTTTCTTGTTTGGAAAGAAGGTTTTTTTTAACTTTATCGATTTTCCCTTATACAATAAATTGATGCTACAGGTACTTATAAGTAATGACTCCTAGTACAAATGAAGCTCTTAATGACACTTCAGTCACAAAAACATCACTTTGGTGGGAATTTTTTATGACAAAAAATGTTCTCATCACAGTTTGAAAATTGTGTAAAAAGAAAGTTTGTCACATAAAACCATTTAGTGACCTAAAATGTTTTTACAATGACAAGCCTTTTTTATTTGATTTTTTGATTTAGTGATGGGAAAGTTCATATAGTGATGGCAATTGTTGTCATTTTAAAAATTAATTATAATGGAAACAATCCGGTCACAAAACATATTTGGTGACGGGACACCTATACGGCTACTAAATACTTTTAGTCGCGGAGGCTTAAGTGATTGGCGGTGACGAGGTTTTTCCCGTCCTTAAAACAATTTACTGATGGGAAAACAATATTTAGTGACGGTAATTTCGATCCTTAAATATCATTTTTCTTGTAGTGTAGAGGTTCAGAAAGATGTACCATGGTTTGCAGACTAAGTCAATTATTTGGCGTGCGGTGTGTTTCCTCCATATTTAACCAATGCAGTAAGACATAAATTTTTGAGTGATGTAGAGTTATATTTTTGGGAAGAGCCATTGCTACTCAAAACAATTAATGATGGGTTAATTCGACATGTGTAGTAGAGGAAGGATTTGCTAGCACTTAACAGGGATGTGATTCATCACCATACAGGGGACATCTTAGAGCACAAAGAACAGTAGCAAAAGTATTACAATGCAAATTTTATTGGCCAAGTCTATTTAAGGATTAACATATTTTTCTGAAACTTGTAATGAATGCCAAGGAATGGTATTCAATGATGTGCTATGTGATTCGAGAGCTTCTATGAACGTAATACCACTTCTTTTAAAACATAGAGGTAGATTTGATTATTAACTATCAGAAGGAACATAATTGCAAGTGGTAGATGGTAATTTGGTACTAATGATTGGGCATATCTTCAATGTGCACGTCAAAGTGGGAAGATTCACATTCATTGTTGATTTTGAAGTCATGGACTATAAATTGATGGATGATGTATCTATAGTACTTGGCTGACCATTCTTGATTATGACAAATGCTATCACGGAAATTGAAAAGAGAAATATCACCATGAGTATTCATACCAATGAGGAGAGAGAAGATTATTTTTGTTGAAGGAAAAGAAGTCAATCCAAATAGGCGAGACATCATCATCTCAGACTTGAAGTCATCTGGCTAAGGACGTTAAACGAAAGGCTACTGGGAGGCATTCCATGGTTTTTTAAATTCAATTTTAGTTTTGTTTTTTTACTTTTAAGTAACAAGTATAGCAATCAAAATGTTATAGTAGTATTTTTCTAACTTTGAAGATTTTTTGTGCAAATGTTGTTGGAAAAACCATTTGTCGAGTGATTTTTAATCGAAATGGCAAAATCTCAGCATATTCAGCATATTCACACGAGTATCAAGGAATTAGAGTGGTATTGGATAGCCAAAGTGACGAAACACAAGTAAGGTTTTTGAAGATTTTATTAAACAGGGCAGTCATGCAGTCATAACGTTGTGTGGGTTAAGCCATAGCTCCATGACAACACCAACTAGAAGGTAATTTCAAAAAATGTGAATTTTTATCTAAGGACATGTCGATCAGTCTTGACGCTATAAGATTACATAAACAACATCAAGATGGAAGCAAATCATGCTCACAAAGGTACTGACATCGTGACCACGCAGTCACGGTCCGTATAAACGGACGTCACCCTTGAGACAGGGTTTTAACACCCTTGTTCAACCGGTTTCAACACACTTCAAACCTATTCCAAACCATAATAACTAAGCATAAACCACTCTAAAACCCCTATTTGAATGCTTTTAACTAAGAATGCCTAGTGATTGTGACCGAAGAGTGAAGTTACATTGTGGTTTTGTACATTTTGGAGAGCTAGGATATCAATTTGAAAAATGAACCAAAAGAGTAATAGGGTAGAAATTGTTGAGCAAAGTGAGAGGGCTTTGGTTGATAGATGCTTGGAGAATACATCAGAAAGTAGTCTGACATTGAGGTAAGATTTCAATTTAATTGGTTATGTTTTGAATTTTCGATATTAGAGATTAAATTGATTGGATTATGGAAAATTAGGTTTTTGGATTGGAATATGAAGTTGTGTGTGTTTAGAGTATAATGTTGATTATTATGGATTAGTTTAAGTCCTTATTAACACTGTGGCATGTGAATGACCCTTGTAAATGATATTTTGATTTCTAGGTGATTTGAAGCCCCTTGTTGTTGTTTTGTTGTTGAGAAGCTTTTGAAATGGCAAGAATAAGGAAACAAGCTAGTTAATCTAGTGAAGATAGAGCAAATGATCATGAGGCATATACTTTCGGGGTTAAGGATGATAATGCCCCAAGGCCATTCAAATAAAAGTTTTTTATTAGTATGGAGGTCAAGGAGAGGTATGAGGCTATAGAGAATAGAGTTTATTTATGAGAGAAGAATTAAACTCTATGCCAAGTATGATGTGAAAGTCAATATTCATTAGGCAATGGGGATGGAAGCAATTCACGCAAGACTATAGGGACAATAAGGTTTATAAAATGCATGAATGAATATGAATTCTATGCCAATGTCCAATTTACAAGGAAAGGAGATCCAGTAAAGGGGCGAGGACTAGATGTCCCATTTTATGAACAATACATAAATGGTTTTTATGGGTTAGACTACTTGAATAGAAATGGACACCCACAGAATCCCAGCTGATTTATACAAGAGACCCCTATAACTTTTATCCTTTTAGAACCATAGAGAGTGCATTTGTTGTCCTAGGACAAAGAGAATGGATAATGTGAGCCAAGAATGTGCCAAAACACATTAAGAAGGGGAGTGTACGAAAAGTTTATAAAATGTGGTAGCACTTTATGATTTCATCACTATACCCCATTACTCAGCATGATGAGATAGACAAACCCAAGCCAACTTGTTTATTTGAGATTACAAAGAGTGGGAGGATCAATGTAGGTGAAATCATTTTCAAGAATTTGAGGGAGTCAATCTTGACTGAGAGAGACAAGTTGTTATTTCCAATCTTCATAACTCTGACGTACTTGAAGGCTGGAGTGAAACTTTATCCAAAATGAAAAGTTTCATATAGAAGCACAAACAATAATTGATGTGGAGTTTATGTTGACCTTGAAATCTACAAGGACTCTGAAGATGAGAGAGAGATAGCGGTGAGGGAGAGACTTAATATCAAGATGGTAGCCAAGGTAGCCGAGGATCAAGCAGTAGCAAGAACAACAATAGCGGAATTTTCCTAGGACTTAGAAGAAGAAGGATATGGAGTTGAAGAGGAGAACTAGCATGGTTTTACTGTGAGCAATGAATTTGTGGACGCGATGATTGGAGAGTAGGACTTAAATGATCTTGATGTTTTTCCACCACTACCACAAAACCTACACTACTACTTGAGGATTTGACTCAACAATAGCAGAGGTTGTGGATAGCTAAAAAGAGAAAGCAACATAGAGAGGATAAAGCATAAAACAGGCAAGCTATGTTGAATATTAGCAAGATAGGTAGAGAATGATGCAAGACAGACTAAATGAACAAAGGAATTTTATGCTATTTATCGATCATCAGAATGATGTATCGAGCTATCACACGAGTAAAGGCAGGACACCTACTATCAGGTCTATTAGATTTCCAGAGGCACTTAACTATTTGTTTGATCCAGAAGTGATGTACAACAAAAGAGTGGAGGGTCTTTTGAAACCATTTCTTGCCAGAGCTGATAATGATGATGATGATGATGATGATGATGATGATGATGTGCAGTCCTAGAGTCTATGTGTTAGGATTTTTATAGTTCTTGGGGAGATTAGAGATACATTAATATTGATATTTTAATTTGAGATATTTGACACTTTAGTAGTTATTTAAACTTTATTTCTATGCTACTACTTGAGGATTTGACTCAACAATAGCAGAGGTTGTGGATAGCTAAAAGGAGAAAGCAACATAGAGAGGATAAAGCATAAAACAGGCAAGCTATGTTGTGATATTAGCAAGATAGGTAGAGAATGATGCAAGACAGACTAAATGATCAAAGGAATTTTATGCTTATCGATCATCAGAAGGATGTATCGAGCTATCAGACGAGTAAAGGCAGGACACCTACTATCAGTTCTATTAGATTTCCAGAGGCACTTAACTATTTGTTTGATCCGTATGATTAAAGCATAAAACAGGCAAGCTATGTTGTGATATTAGCAAGATAGGTAGAGAATGATGCAAGACAGACTAAATGATCAAAGGAATTTTATGCTTATCGATCATCAGAAGGATGTATCGAGCTATCAGACGAGTAAAGGCAGGACACCTACTATCAGTTCTATTAGATTTCCAGAGGCACTTAACTATTTGTTTGATCCAGAAGTGATGTACAACAAAAGAGTGGAGGGTCTTTTGAAACCATTTTTTGCCAGAGCTGATAATGATGATGATGATGTGCAGTCCTAAAGTCTATGTGTTAGGATTTTTATAGATCTTGGGGAGATTATAGATACATTAATATTGATATATTAATTTGAGATATTTGACACTTTAGTAGTTATTTAAACTTTATTTCTATGCATTTTTATGATTTTTATCAAATTATATTATATATGTTTGTGGTGTTTAATATTTTGGTATTTCAAGCTTAGTTTTAAACCTTAAGGACAAGGTTTGGTTTATGTTTAGGGGCATCAATACTATGGATAGTGGTAAAAAAGGATGAATTAAATATAAACACTACAGGTATTATCATAAAATTTTATTTTTGAAGTAGTTAAAGAGGATAAATGGTAATGTATTTTGTTTATTTTTTTCATTTACTTAATATTCAATTGATATATAGGTAGTACAAATTAGGTTATATATAGTAGTATAGTATACTAAATAAATAAAGTAATTCATTTACAATGTTCATGCCTTTATTTGAGGATGAGTAAGAATACAAGTATCTCGTTTATATGAAACTCAAAATAATGTTATTATTTTTTATGAAAATATGAATTTTAGCAAACAATAGTATGATTTCCTGATTAGAAATCTAGAGTTAGGGAAGTCCGTGAACTTGAACCCAATGCAAGAAGAATATCAGAACACTTCTTGTGGAGAAGTTAGATCTTTATAGAATTCCATAATAAGTATGAATCTCATTTGAGAATAAAGTAAATAAAGGTTTCGTACTAAAAAAGGGAAGAGATAGGCATCGTGTTTAAAAAAAGTTGAAATTAAAACTTGCTTAATAAAAATGAAAGTGAGAAGTACTAACAAGAATTTTAAATAAAAAATAGAGAGTGCCACAAGTTCGACAGGAAAAGGAGTAGAGAACATGATGGTTGGAAAAAGTGAGAAAAATAAAATCCAACAGAAAAGAGCAGGGATTGTACAACTAAATATATATATATATATATATATAAGAAAAGAAAAGAGTGATATATATATAACAAGAGAAAGCCAAAAGTCAAAGAAAACTCTTCAAATTAAAAGATTTAGCTCGAGTACAAGTAACTTAATTGAGTTAAGTTTTCCTTCCAACTATATGAAGTCCTATGGACTCTTAAAGTAATAAAGTCTGCAAAAATAGTATGATCTATGCGTATTTGTGAATGCTTCAAACTTGCTGCTTGAGTGTAGAGGTAAGGTAAACTTTTAAGTAATAATGGTTTTGGTTGTCAACTACTTTTGAGTTTCAAAATTGAGTTCCTAAAGCTATGTGTTATAAAAGTATTAATTCTTATGAAGAAAAACTCTTGAGTGGATTATTAACTTCACACTTATTTGAATTGAAGGATACTTCATGAACTATATAAAATGAGTAAGGTAATAGAAGTAGTAGTAGTAGTAGTAGTAGTATGCTTTCTTAGTAGGATATACTTTTGCTCGGGACGTGCAAAGTCTTAAGTTTGGGGATATTTGATATGTAGGTAATTAGACTTATATATATGGTTAGTTTAGTTACATAATAGGTCTAAATATCCTGGAGTGAGCTATAATTGTAGGTATTTATGTATTTTCAGGTCTACAAGGCAAATAAGAGACAAAGGAATGGTTTCTTGAAAAAAAGAGAAGAAATAGCACAAAAATAAAGTTGATGCTATGAGATAACCAAGTGGCATCGTGGGGAATGAATGGACGGAGTAAAGACAACGTAGAGATCAGAAGAAAAGATGCAGTAGAGGTAACACAATCATGGCGTTATGGTCCAATACAGACGGCGTCGAAGTAATACATAGGGGGCGTTAAATGCACTGAGAAGGAAAAAATTGAGTAAAGCCACGATGTTGTGGTGGCGTAGTCACTTAACATAGACGTTTTGGATCACTTACAGACTACGTAAAGACATAAAAATAAAAAGTTTTGGACTTCCATTTCGTTTAAGATTGTTATTTAGTATTTCTAATTGTATTTTTAGGAGGCTAAGGAGTACACATAGGTATTAGAACGCGGTAAACTGATATACCAGCATAGATATTTATAATTTATATTAGTTTTGAGTTTTAAAGAGTTTCATTTGAGTATTGAGAAGAGCTTTTGAAGGAGATACATTAAAGACTCCAATTGTGGTGATTGATATTATTTTCTGATTTAATTAAATTTTATTTAATTCAATCTTTTATTGCAATGAATACCATGATTTGTGTGTTTTTGATGATGATGATGAGTGAGTAATTTATTTATCTCAAGGATCAATGTATCCTATGGTATGAATATTATGCAAAGTTATGAATTTATTATAATGTTTTACATATGTAGTGATTACAATTTTTCTTTGATTCCATGCTTAATGCTACAAACATCTTGATCATATGTTTATTGATTAGGTTTTTAGAAGTTACCATGTCCTTGGAGCTTTTAAGCAAGATATGAACAACACAACCCTAAAATATATAATATTGATAAATAGTTATTGAATAGGGAGACATTGATAGTAAACATAATTGTTTATGAATCTAAAGATTTGATAATTAATGCTTTGTGAGACTTACGTTATTCACACTGATAGGTGGAGTTTAGTTCTCACATTAGGATCTTTTCACCACGAAAGTGAGTTGAAGTGAATATTAAGGAAATATGTTTACTTTAATCACGCATTGCACACATATAAGAAAGATGAAGAAAGTTTGATATGGGAAGCATATTATTTCATTACCTAGGTAAAGTTGTAAACTAAGAGCTGTATCAATATAAGAATACAACTTGTTTTACATTGCTTTTAAAGAGTAGAAAAGTTTTAGTTTAAAACAAATAGAGACCTTCTTAACAAACTAGTGAACTTGACTAAGCACTTGTGTCCATATACAGCTTTCCCAGAGGAACGATATCTGTATCAACCTTTATTGATCACATTATTACTACAATTGAACTGTTATACTTGCAGTCACAATTATGGAGGGACTAATATCAAATCTACAATAACTAGGTGATAATCTTTTCTCCTTTTCCATAGACTTTCTATAGTTTGATATTCTAATAAAGCATGGTTTTAATGGACTTTTGAGGTAGAAGATGAGCTATTTTGGCTTAATTTGTGATTTGGGCTAACTGTACCTCTTTTTTCTTTGGTTTTGAAATGGGTTTGGCATTGGAATGTTGTTTCTATGGTTTATTCAAATGATTGAGTAAATATATGTTTTCCTTAAAGAATTGTGATTTAAATCATTAATGCGATTAATGAAAGTGTTCATGTTGTTTTAATGATGTATTTACTACTATTTTTGACAAATTTGGACCCTTGGAGGTCGACATGGTGTTGTCAGGGGTATGACGCTAGCCATAGCGTTGGCTAAGAGATTGTAGATTTTGATTTTGTGATTCCCAATGCCCACAACATAAGAAGCTGACCGGGAGATTCTATATTATTGACGAATCTAGATTTTGACCGGTTTGACCAGATAGGGACGGATTTTGCATCAGAATAGCAGCATATCAATGACGGATTAGTGACGAGTACTAATTAGCAACAAAAATCTCGTTGGTAAATTTAATTAGTTAGAGGCTTTTTTGTGATGGACCTTTCGTCACTAATCTAACGCTAATGGGTTTAGCGACAGAAAAAGTGGTTCTAGCGACTAATTTTTCTCGTCACTAATTTGGTTGTTTATTTTGTAGTGCAATGTAGACACTTGAGGGGAGCTACATAGGAACATATCGGGTTATGATTGGATAGGATAACAACGGTTTGAGGTTTGAGGAGTTTGCCTCATTCTCAATTATGCCTTGATATTAGTGTTGTTAGAACTTATGTAACGAATTGCGATACTTGTTGGAATCTAGCTCAACATTCTTTGTTGAGTTTGTTGGTTATTGTTCTTGAACTCTCTACGATTTAGATTCTTGTAGAATTGATATAACATTGGATGATTATGAAGGGTATCCTGGAGAGGAGGGCCAGTGGCCACTAGTGTTCTCACTCCCTTATTTTATGTTATCTTTATGTGTATATCTATTTGGATTTCATAAGTGTTTCTTTAATGTCTTTCTTAGTTGTTTGGGGATTTCCCTTGATGAGCAGAGTTGGTGTTCGTGCATAACATTAGTTGAAATATCTAGTTTCCACTTCGCTTATCTCTATGGCATTCACGTATCAGTTGAACTAAGTATTTTCACAGTTAGATTCCGCTAGAAATATTGATGGAAACTAACAACATGAAATGATCCTAACAAGTTTATGTAGTGTTTCAAATCATTGAACTTAGTAAGGAATCACAAGTTCAAAAGGAAGTTAAGTTTTTTACATGTTCAAGTCAAATTGGGAAATGAGGTCGGAGACGAGCTCAAGACTTGAAACAAACAAGGTCCCAAGGACCGAAAAACCACTAGTGTTATTTGTACAGCTTATGCAAGGTATATAAGTTCAATCATTTGAGCCAAATACATTAGAATCATGCATTTAATGAATTTGGGGTTTTCAAGTACTTAAAGTTAAAAATTTCAAAACTTACAATTTCGTGAGTTTTAAAATGATTTAAGTCATGCAAATATATCTTATAGCTTTTATTTGAGGTGTAATAACTGTTGGAATTAATTATCGGTGCGCTGGTATTAGTTCGAACGACGCTTGGATCATTATCAAAAATATTTGCAAAAAGCTCTTATGTGTTTCTTGATGGAATTTTTTATTTTAAGGGTTTATGAAATCATTTGGAATATCCAAACATGTTTTATGAGGCTTACAAAACATGTATAGAGTATTTTTCAGTAATTCAATCTAGTCATAGGTCAATTAGCGAGTCATTTTACAAAATCAAAAAATAATTAGTTTCAGGCCTCTACTAGTTATTGCACTAATCAAGTTTTTGACAACTTTTTGAAAAGCTTACATCTCCACCTTTAACTTATATTTGTGGATTGTTTTGAGCCCTTAGACCCTTACTACGGCCAAAACAGTCAAAAAGGAATGCAGAATACAATCAAACAACTTAGACCACACTTTTAACCTCTCCAGCTCTCATACTCTAAAAAATCCAAGCTTTCACTAAAATTTGAGACGTTAGTGCTCACAATCACTTGGTCTCTTTTGAGGCAATTGATCTTTTCTTGGAGTTGGTGTCATAGAGTGTTCCAAGGCTTGTAACTCACACTCCAATACTGATTTTGGTGACTCTCATTTGGCTATTGTAAGAATCTTTGATTTCACACTCTACTTGTGCTTAAATTACATCTTTTGGTTAGATTGTTGTGTGGGAATTACTTGTGGTATTCTTGAACACATTTATTTTGGATTTTACATTTAAACTTGGTTTTTTAAACTCTAGGCCTGATTTGAACAAGTTTTTGTTTATAACCTTAATTTTCAACAAAACCACTTGAATATTTGTATCGAAACCGTATGCGTATTAATCGATTTTGATTTGTTGGTTTCTAAAATAAGATTTACGTTTAATCATCAATTTTATCACCATTTAATCACGTCCATACTTGCATGCATAAGAGTGGTAAGGCTCTAGGAGCTTGTATGCAATTGGACTTATTACCACTTTACCTTATAAAGCCAATTTTTATTGTATTCATCAATTATCGTGCTATGTTGTTAATTAAAAGACTTAGTGGGATCTAAGTCAAGGCAAGACCTAGTTGAGGCTTGGTGGGAAGACCTAATTTGTACTTAGGCATGATAGGATAATAAGCTTTGGTTGTAACACTTATTGGTAATATAACGATGGTTGAAAATCCTAACTAGGGAGGTTAGGGAATGGATCTAGATTGGTTGGGTCTAACCACTGTAAATCTCATGTCTTATTTCCATCTCATCCACTTCCTTCACTATTTCATTACATAACTTTTTATTTCTTGCGAGTGTATTGAGCATTGTAATTTACTAAGAAGTTTTTTAAAAAGGCGATAACCACTCAGTACACCAAATTCACCCCTTCTTGGTTGTCATTTCGATGTCTTCAGTAGTTTTTTTTGAACTATTATGGTTCGACATTGTTTATTCTACCATGAATTTTATAGTATGTTTTCTTATGTATCTTATTCATGCCCGAAATGATAATGGTTTCTTAAAGCACGATTATTGCATGCTAGTTATATACGCATTTATTATTACTTGATTGATTTAGGTAAAGCAAGACTTCTTCTTTATTGAGCTCGTTAACTATATTGCTCACCTACTTCTTCCCTTACAGTACCTCATGTGGTCTAGACAAAGGAAAAGGGAAGGTTTTCGTGTAAGAGATCTTTTTCCTTGTACGTGGGTTTGAACTATATTTACCTGTTTAGTTTTTGAGATATTCTATGTATTATAAAAGAGGTATTTGTATGGGTAGACAGATCTAAAATTCACAATTCAATTTCGTTATCGTTTTAAGTTTTTCTACTTTCATTCCACACTTTTTACACTTATAAGGTTTTTTTTTCCGCACTTCATTACCTTGTTAGTCTATCCTTAATTAAAGGTCTCTGATCCATGATGAGGCCCAACAGGGGGTACACAGTCAACACTCGATACAGAGAACGAGTTATATTATATTATATCATTGAGTGATAGATGCCTAGCGTGATGTATGTGTGTACCCTATAACAAGATTCCAATTTAGTTTGATTGTTTCATTAATTTTGCATGTGATTAGAGACATTGCCTCGAGATGTGTTTGAGCATGAGACCTGGGTAGAGAGAGATGTTGTGATGATTCTATTTTTCAGACCCTAAAGTGACTAAATATCTAATTTACTTGGACTATAGTATGAACTAAATCAAATAAAAGGTCCTAAGTCATGAAGATAAAACAACAACCATTGATGTGCATTGAAATGGTCACTTTATCATGATTCTATGGGATGCGTAAACTAGTTGTATTAAATTGGGAGAATTAGTGGGATATTATGGAAATTGGTAAACAAGTTTAGTCATTTTGATTAGTCTTGAGATGAGAAAAATACAAAAAGATGAAGGGTGTAGATTCAAGCAAAAGTTGTACATATGGTAGGGTTTTCTTCGACAAATGCACATAACTTACATTTAGAAAGAAAAATTCAGACCTTTAATGTTGCCAAAACTAGTGGTTAAGCTATCAAAAGGGTGCATTATGGTTGAATTACTTGAGGGTAATGCTTGAAAGACTCGAATAAGCCATAAGGTAAGAGTTTCATCTCTTATATGTTCCATAATCTTATTTTAATCTTCCATGGATGCACCTATGTGTTTCAAAAAGAGATTTTAGGTTCCAAGCTATTGATTTCAAGTTCAATTTGACATCTCAAACTTATATTTTGAGACTCAAAAAAAACTCAAACCTATCCAACTTGTTTTTAGTTTTTGAACAAAAAGTTAGGGCTTTTTCAATGATTCTGATTTTTCTAAATTTGGACTAGAAAATGAGTTTATTTATTAAAAATAAACTCATAATCCGATTCTTTGTGATTCTCCACTCCCTTTACCATAAAGAGTTTTGCAAATTGGTAGTGAATTGATCATGTTATCAAATTTCCAACTTTTCTTTGTGTTCTTGATAAAATTTTGATTGTTTGTTTAATGGATGTAAATTCTCATGTTTGATGATATATAATGAATTTTATCATGTTGCTAATCGTCGAATGTATTGGACCCTTGGTGACGGGGAATGAGGGTATGAGGCGATGGAGATAAGCTCTGACAACACAAAAAAGAAAAAAATTGGTGTGCGGCTCGAGCCTGGCGCGTGGGTTTGCACACATAGCATCGAGCACAATATGTCAGGGTGATTCAACGGTAATGGCACGTCTCCATCATGGCATCCTGCCATCAGAATACACTGCACCACAATTTCATTGGCCCCCTCCTAACTGCGGACCGTAGTGGCGCCGTGAGTTTGTACATACGTCGTCACCAATGACCACACTCACTAAAATTTGAAAATATTTTTAGATAATTTTTTCGGTTTTCTCGCACTAACTTTTATCAACCTTTAATAATTCAAATAAGCCATTGATCTAAAACCACTTAAGGACTTAGGATACACTAGTCGGGTGTGAGGTGAGTTTCGAGGCGGATAGCAATCGATTTTGCAAGGATTTTAGTAGGTCTGAGGTAAGTAAACCAGTCGGCAATTATTCCCATTTCCTTTCCATGTATCTTTCAAATAAATTCACTTGGACTAGTTTATTTGTTTAGTCATTACTTGCATGTTTGCTATAATCTTAGGATTGTGATATTCATGACACATTGGTACTTTGTTGATTTCTTTAGTCCCTTGACTTTTATTCATCTCGATATGTGTATAATATGTGGTCTCTGGTTCTTTTGAGTTCCTCATAGCATGTTATTTCTTGTTGATATTAATGACGCATATTCACATTTATACCAAATTTTTTAAGGGTCGTCCATTAGTCTATGTTCCTTGGATATATGAGACGTGTAGGGAACATGAAGTTATATTCATTAAGGATGTCGACACTCCACCTAGCTGATGTGACGTAACTTACGGCTAGTAGTGCCGTCTCATAATAGTTTATGTGACGTAGCTCACGTCCTATAAGCAAATGTGACGAAGGTCACAACTGACCAAACCTAAATTTGTGTGATTTACTCAGTCTATTTCTCATAATAGCTTTACTTTTCAGCTATTCATGTTCTTTTAAGTTACCTGTCTTTCTTTATTTGGAAATGTGAATACGTGGTTTAGGGCTGGCAAAATGTGCCCAGTCCCGTTTGGCCCGCTTTGGACCGGACAATTTTTTTTTGACAAACATACGGGACTGGACAATTTTTTGTGTCCGTTTAAAAATACGGGACCGGGTTCAGGCAGAAATTTCAAAAAACGGGTACCCGTTTGTGATTAATTTGAAGGGCATATAAGTAATTTCACAATGTATTTAAAGTTTTTAACTTTTATGAGATTTATGATTTATCTCATCACATCTGTTCGACTGTTCATCCCCCAGAATCAGATTCTCCCTCAACTGCTCGTGTCGTCCCCAATCAAACAAACCCTAACGCCTCCGCCTCTCAGTGCTCTCACCGCCTCACTCCGCCTCACCGCCTCTCTCACCGCCTCTCTCACTCTCGCCTCTCACTCTCGCCTCACGGTCGTCTCTCATCGCCTCGCGTTTCACGGCCACGCACACGCGGCTCACGGCCACGCACGGCACGCCTCCGTCCGCTTTCTCTCTCTCTCTCTCTCGCTCACGCACGGCTCAGGCGTCTCTGCACAAAGGCAGATCGCACCTTGCCTCCGTCCGCCTCTCACGGCTCACGGCGTCTCGCACCTGACACGATCGTCCTCTCGCCTCCGTCCGCCTCTCACTCTCTCTCCCTCACGCACGGCGCCGGCGTCTCTGCCTGCACAACACTATAGTTGTAGACTTGTAGTTGTAGTTGAGGGGTTTTTTTTTAGATAATTGATAAATAAAATATTTAATCATATTTAAAAAAAATCGGGCAAAACGGGTCCCGTATGTTTTACAAACATACGGGACTGTTCAAAAAAACAGTGCTCGTTTTAAAAACGGGACCGGGACCGGGCACCAAATTTAATCATTTTCGAAATGGGTGTCCAGTCCCGTTTGTGTCCGTTCCCGTATTTTTGCCAGCCCTAACGTGGTTGTAGGATTTACTCGCTAGAATTGTCTTTTTTGCTATAATTGCATATCCATTTTGTAGCAAGCTAGGCAAGGAGAAAATTGGCAACTACCTTTGAGCCCTTGGCGAGCAGTTTTTTCTACTATTGTAAGTGTTTATTTTGTGCATTTATTTACATGTCCTGTGTATCATTTTAGGTTTTAAATTGAGTTGAGAGACTTGACTTCCCTTATATAAATCATGTACTTACATTGTTATCCCCTAACTTTTGTTATACATGTGATCGTTGTTTCCTAGTTTCCACATATTGGTATTTATAATGCTTTCACAAATTTAAATAATTCTTTCGCTGGTAATATTAGAATATTAAAAATCTTAATTGACTCCAAATTTTATTGTTAACGAGATGATGAAAAATATTTATCATAAACACGAGTAAAGAGATGAATAGGATAAAAAGGCTGATTAATACATCATTAAGTCCTACATGGGTAAGATTAGAGCTTACTGTGGACATTAGGCCGCGTGGTGCCTTGTTTAGGGGTTTCGAGTCGTCACAATTCTGTGGTTTAATTAAGGCTTACTGAGGTATCACCATACTCGTTGGATTATCTCGAGGAGTTTGGCAATGGCTCGAGTCGAGTGGTCCAGGCCCATGGAGGTTTATGTCCTCATAGGGAAAGCTCTGTAGAGGAAACCATAGAGGTTATTATAAATGAGATTAGGGATAGTAATTTTTCTATCCTCATTATGATTCTCGTGATAATTCTATGAAGAAACAAATGGACGTGGTAGTAAGGTTTGTGAATAAAGGAGGTCAGGTTATTGATAGATTTCTTTGTAAAGAACATGTTAGTGATACTTCGACTTCTTCGCTCAAAGCATGTCTAGATAATTTGTTTGTTCATCATTGTTTATCCATCTCTAGATTAATATGGAAAGGGTAAAATGGAGCTTCAAATATGAAAAGATAGTTTAATGAGTTAAAAAAACTTGTTTCGAATGAAAACCCAATTGTTTTTTATGTCCATTGCTTGCTCACCAACTGCAATTGGTTATTGTATCTATTGCAAAGAACATTTTTGTTTTAAGTTATTTTTTCAACTATACTAGTATGATCGTAAACATTGTGGGTGCTTCTTGTAAGAGAAAAGATGCATAGCTTCAACAACATCATGAAAAGATTATTGAGAAATTGATGAAAGGTGAGATTTTATTAGGGATAGGCAAACATCAAAAGGCAACTGTTGCAAGTCTCGGTGATACATGGTGGGGCACACATCTTGTAAGTTTAATTCATATTTTTTTAATATGTGGGAAATAGTGTTAGAGGTCTTGCAAAATGTATATTATGATGGATTATGAAAGAACAAGAAGGCAAAGCATTGAGTTTAATGCAAAAAATGGAGTGCTTTTAATTTGTATTGATGTTGCATTTGGTGATCAATGTTGGGATTGAAAAATGACTTATCTTATGCCTTGCACCAGAAAGATCAAAACATTGTCAATGCAAGAAGGTCGATTGCAACTATAAAAGATCTTTTACAAGACTTAAAGAAAAATGGATGAGGTTCGTTGTACGAGAAAGTTGTTTGACTAAGTGTCCTGTCACTTAGACTCTGCCCGTGCTTTTGATGTCAAAAAATAATGTGTGTTGGTACTAATGAAGTTATTCAAGTATGTCCAAGATCAAAGGACGAACAACTTCACAATTTCAAACGGCCTTAGATAAAACGAGATTGAAAAGCTCAAGGATGCATCAAAACAAGGAAGGACTTCGGAATGTTATGATAACCTTTGTAAAATCTATATAAGGTATATAAGTTTAGTTCCACAAGCTAAATGCATTAGATTCAAGCATATCATGTTTTTCAAAGTTTCAAGTTTTTTTGAGATTCAGTTTTTACATGATTTAAACTTCACAACATGAAAATGGTTTTGAATTGTGCAAACAAGTGTTTTAAACATGCATAGGATTTGGAAAATTGCCGTGATTAATTTTGAATGGCTCAACATCAGTTTGGATAATTTTTGAATGACAAGTGAAATAATTATAGATAAACCACTACATGTTTCATGAAACCGGAATTTCCAATTTTCGGGATTTGTGAAATCATTCGGGCAGTCCAAACGTGTCCAATGAGTCATACTAAATATGTCCAAGGTTTTCCCAGAGGATTTGTTATGTTGTAGGTGTATTAGGGAGTCAGTAACCTAAACTAGAAACTATTTAGTCTCTGCTCCGTGCTTGTTAGCGTACTACCAGTAGTTAACACGCTAACCAATATCCTTCTAGTTTTTTTAAAAAAGCTTACACCTTTTGATTTAATTTGAACTAATTATTATTCTTAGGCCCTTGGATCGAGATAACGGCCACAAACTATTAATTGGGGTTGGAAACCATTCACAAACCACTTAGAACACACTATTATCCTCGCAAGCTCAAAAACACTCCATTGTCCAAGTTTCTACATTGATTTGAGTAGTTTTTCTTGCTTGATTACTTGGAGTCATTAAAGGCTACTGAATCATCCTCAAAGTTAGTGTCACTAAGGTATTCTAAGGCATGCAATCAACTCTCTAGAAGTGATTTGAGTCACTCAACTTTATGGTTGTAAGAAAGCTTGATTTCTTAGTTCATTTATGCTTAAACTACATCTTTTGTTATGATTGTCATTTGAATATATTTTTTTCTTGACCACATTTGTATTGGGTTTTGTGCTTTATCTTTTTTTTCTAAACCCTATGACTGATTTGAACAAGTGATAGGCCTTAAACTTTACTTTTGTCAAAACTACTTCGTCATTGCATTCGAAACCATTTTCATTTTAATCAAATTTATTTGATCAGTTTCATCATTGAGATTGGTGCAAAATCATTGGCATATATATTATCTCATCCATATTCATACTTACATGCATTATAGTTGTTAGGCTCTAGGTGGCATGTGAGTAATTGAACTTATTGCCGTTTTACTTTGTAAAGCTGATTTTCATTGTATTCACATATTTCATTTTAAGGGGCTGATTGTAAGACATAGTGGGACCTAAGTCAAGGGAAAACCTAATTGAGGCTAGGCATAAACCCTAGTTGAGGCTAGGTGAAAGTCCTAATTTGTAATTAGGCATTTTAGGCTTGTATGATTTGGTTGTAACACTTATTAGTAATATAAGTAAGGGTTTCAAAATCCTAACCAGGGAGGTTGGGTACTGGATATAGATCGGTTGAATTGAACCACCATAAATATTGTGTCTCTTTTTCATCTTTTTTACCTCCTTCATCATTGCATTGCTTCTAAACTTATTGAATGTATGTGCATTAAGCATTGTTGTTCATTGAAAGGTTTAAAAAGGCGATAACCTCTAAGTACACCTAATTCACCACCTTTTGGGTGTGATTTTAATTGGTATCATAGCGGATTATTGCTCAAAGTTTTACTAACTTTTCTATGAATGTTTTCTTGCAAAGATGCAATCTTTAGATCCGGCTCACCTTATGGAAGGAAACTTATCAATTAGGCCTCCGTATTTTGATGGACCAAACTATGCTTATTGGAAAGTAAGGATAAAGTTCTGCATAAGAGCACAAAGAAGACATTTATGGGATTCTATCCAAAATGGCTATGTTCCATTGGACAAGCTTACCAGGGACTATACCACCGAGGAGACAAGGATTGAGATCTCAAATGATCAAGCTATGAATGACTTGTTTTATGCATTAAGTGAAAATAAATTCAATCAACTTAGGGCATGTCAAACGGCCAAGGAAGTTTGGGTGAAGCTCGAAGTACACTATGAGGGTACAATTCAAGTCAAGAAGACTAAATTAAGGATTCTTCGGAGCATTATGAAACTTTTTGAGTTTTATTCGATGAAGACATTGCCACTGTCATCACTCGCTTCACTAAGCTCTTGAATAAGTTCAAGAATATTAGAAAGAACTACGATCAAGAGACTTTGGTGTGTAAGTTCCTTAGAGGATTGCGTAAGGAATGGGACATAAAAAAGTATGTCATCCAATTAACGCAAAATCATGGAGATTACACTTTTGATGCTCTATGAGGAGAGTTGACGGTTCATGAGTTTGAGCTAAAGGACCGAGTAAGATTGGAAGCAATTGGTGGTGATTCGAAGAAAGATTCAAAGAAAGAGATTGCTTTGAATGCAAATAGTCCACCTTCTAAGTTGAAAGCTCCTTTTCCACCGATTGAGAACATTGAGGATGAGAAGTCTAATGATTAGATGATCTTGAGGAGAAAGTAGCTATACTTTCAAGAAATCTCTACAAGGCCATGTAAAAGCTTGATGAGTACAAGAGAAAGTTTAAGGGTGGAATTAAAATAGGCAAATCAAGTGAAGTAGTTTGTTTTGGCTATGGCAAGCTGGGTCACATCAAGGCTGATTGTAGGTCTAAGAAAGTTGTGGACAAACAAAAAGGGAAGAAGAGCTTCAAGGCAATATGAGATGATTCATCTTCATTTAGTACCGACTCTGAGTCATAAAATGAGAAGGCTATGCTTTGACTCTTGGCACAAAGTGAGGTAAATTCTAATGTTTTAAATTTTGATGATATTAATGACTTGGATGATTTGCCTAGTCTTGATGAGCTTAGGAAGGAGTTGGAGAAAGGAGTCAAAAAGACCAAACAGCTCAAAAAAGCTTAACGATAGCAGTTTGTGAGATAGAGTAACAAAATGAGACAATTAATGACCTCCGAAATTGTTTGAATGAGGTCATGAAAGGGAGAGTTGCCTTTGAGAGAGAGGTAGAATACTCGACCAATATGGTGACAAAGTTTACTAATAGTTGGGATATATTTTATATGATGTTGGGAGCACAACAACGTGCACTCGACAAGAGAGGCATAGGTTATGGAGCAAATCTATTGAGCTACAAGAAATTTTTGAATGATGCTCATAGATGCTCTAAGTGCAATAGGTTTTATGAGGTTGGAAAATGTATCTTTAAAAAGCCCAAAATGAGCAAACGAGCATGGGTTGCTAAGGATATTTTGGAAAGTAACTTTAACGGAACGAAAAGAATTTGGATACCAAATTCTAGTGTTTTTCATGCTATATAGGAAAGAAAGAGGAGCAACCCATGGTACTTGGATAGTGGGTGCTCAAGACACATGAGTGGAAATGCAAGCCAATTTATTGAATTAAAGCGACATGATGGTAGAAAGGTCACATTTGGAGATGATAACAAAGGAAAGGTCATTTGCCTTGGTACCATGGGTAACAATTCTCCATCTATCTCAAATGTTTATCTTGTTGATAGTTTGAGGCATAACCTGCTGATCGTGAGTACATGTATAACGACTCGATTGTAGTAATAATGTTATCAACTAATGTTGATTACGGATATCGTCCTCAAGGAAAGGTATATTGCACTTAGTGTACTTAGTCAGATTTATTCTATTGCTAAGAAAATCCTTTTTCAATTGATTTTTAACTAAACTATTCTATTCAAACAAAATAATGTAAGTAACTTTGTACTCTTATATTAAGAAGATCTTAGTTCACAACTTCACCTAAGTAATGTATAACTATGTTTTTCAACTCACTCCTTTTATCTTCATTATGTATGTGCAATGCTTAATTAGAATAGACATATTTCCTTCAAATCAACTTCAACCCACTGTCTTGATGGAAAAGATTCTAACGTGCAAACTAGAACTCCACCTATCGGTGTTAATAGCATAAGTTCCACATTCCTTGAAGTTCCAAATCTTTAAATTCAAAACCAATCAAGTTTACTATCTGTGCCTCCTTAATCAATAACTATCTATCGATGTTATATATTTTACGGTTGTATTGTCCATATCCAGCTTAAAAGCCCCAATTTCCATGGTACCTCTTAAAACCTCTACTCAACAAACATGTGATCAAGATTTTCATAGCATTATGTGAAGAATCAATATAAATTCAAACTATTGCACTTTGTAACTTTTTCGTCAATTCATAACTACTTTAGCATAGCATTCATACTAAAAGATCCATTGATCCCTAAGATTAATGAACTACTCACACACATTGAAATAAGCATACACATCATGGTATTTATTGCAATTAAAGATTCAACAAAATAACTTAAATTAAATCAAGAAAATAATAATGAAAAACCACACGTGAGTCTTTAATGTCTTCTCCTCCAAAACTCTTCTTAATAGATAAGAACAAAGTAAACCTGGCTAATTTTATGGTAATGTATGCTAATGTTTGATATTGGGTGAGTTTACCACGTTGTAATACCTATTTATACCAATACGACACTTTATAATACAATTAGAAACTCTAATAGACGATTCCAAACGAAATAGAATTATAAACTTTCTATTTTCTACGTCTCAGTGCTGTCTAAAAGTGATCTGGCGCTTTCTGTGTAGAGCTGCCTCTTTGTGTTCATTTTTTATTCATGGTGGGCTTGATGCCCTGTGTAGTCTATCCCCGTGCCTTGTGCACAACTCCACGGCGCCGCTACTACATCACCATTGTTGTCTCACTTTTCTTCTCTTCTTCCCTCTCCCCCCTTGCCCATGCTATCTAGTCATTTCCCGTGGCATGAAGCCTACTAGCCACGACGTCAAACAAGGTTTTGTGCATTTTATCCTTGTTTCATCCCAAAATCACTCCTTTGTCTCCTTTATACCTTGTATACCTAAAAGTACATAAATACTTTCAATTAAAGCTCTTTCCAGGATATTTATGTAAAATATACTACTAAACTAGTGCTATTTATAATTCTAAATAATAACTTATCAAATACCCCCAAATTTTGGATTTTGGACATTCCGAGCAAAAGTTTTTTTTTTTTTAAGTGTTTTTACTACTACTTTTTAGTTCTTTTCATCTCACATCTTTTATGGGGTATTCTTTAATTGAAATAGGTTCAAGTTAATGATCCACTTAAAAGCTTTTCGTTGCAAAAACATGTAGCATTTAACAACACATACAACTCACTTCTGAAACACCAAAGTAGTTCTTAACCAAAACCATCAATACTCATAAGTTTATTTCACCTCGACACTCAAGTATCAAGTGTACAATCTCATGATTTCTCATTAACCTTAAGATTTCACAAATAAGCATAGATCATACTAGTTTTGTAGACTAAAACTTCAAGAGTCCATAGGACTTAGTATAGTAAGATAGAAAACTTAACTCAACTAAGCTACTTGTACTAGAGCTAAATATTTTATTTGAAGAGTTTTAATCTAACTTTTGCCTTCCTTACATTATTTTTATATCTCTTTTTTTATTTTTTTTCTCATATTTTTTAATTGCACGATCCCTCCTCCTTTTCTTATGGATTCAATTTTTCTCTCTTTTTCCAAGTATCAAGTTCTCGACTCCGTTTCCTTTAGAACTTGTGGGACTCTCTATTTTTTATTTAAAACTCTTGTTAGAACTTCTCACTTTTACTTTATCAAGCAAGTTTTAACTCCAAATTTTTCATTAAATAATGTGCTTATTTTTTCTTCTCTTAGTGCTAAGTCTTTATTTACTTTTTATTCTAATAAGATTCATACTTACTATAGAATACCTTAGATATCTAACTTTTCCATAAGAAGTGTTATAGTTTTCTTCTTGCTTTTGTTTCAAGTTTATGGTCTTCCCTAACTCTAAGTTTCTTATCATGAAATAATTCCGTTGTTTGTTACATTTCTTTTTTTTTCTTTAACAATTATAACACTCTTTGGAGTTTCATATCAACAAGACGCTAGTATTCTTACTCATCCTCATTTAATGGCATGAACTTTACAAATGAATTGCTTATTAATTACATATTACTATACATAACCTAATCAATACTACTTAAACACATTCAAATAATAAGTAAAAATAATAAAGAATACACTACCATGCTTTATTCTTTAGCTGCTTCAAAATTCATACCTGCAGTGGTTATTCTTATTTCATCATTTCTTACCATTTCCTATAGTGTATTGCTGATGCCCGCAAACTTAAACAAAACCTTGTCGTCAAGGTTTAAAAATAAGCGTGAAATATAAAAAAAACTAAACAAAACATATAATAACACAAGACATAATAATGCATAAAAAATTTAAAATACTAATAAAGTGACAAAATATCCCAATTATAAAAAATAATCAGTATAAATGTATCTTTGATAAGTGATTAATAGAATTATATATAGGGTTATTTTAGTAGTATATTTAGTATAATATCCCTAAATGAGCACTAATTAATGATGTTTGTGCATTTTTCGGTAATTAAGGTGCAAAGGAAGGAAATGAGCAAAAATGAGAAAAAATGGAGCAAAAACCCACGAAAGTATGGTTGGCATCGTGGCTACACATGGTGGCACTGTGGGTGCATAAGGCACAATGTCGTGGACTTAGGCACGGCGTGGGAGAGAAGCAAAAGTTAAGAAATCAAGGCTGTAGGCTTGGCACAATGGCAGCGCTATGGAGAGTAAGGGACGACACTGGAGGTCATACGGACAGCTCCGAGGTCACATGAGATGAGAAGGTGTACATAGGGTTTGGCGTAGTGACGGTTCCGTGGCACAACACACACGGTTCGGTGGATAAGTCACAATGCCGAGTTGGAAGAAATTAGAAAGTTAGTTTTATTTCGAGTTGAATTGATAAGTAGGGTTTCTATTGTTATTAAGAAGTATAAATATATGTTAGGACGTGGTAAACTCACCACATATCAACCATTAGCCACCATTAGAGTATTTAAGCATAGGTTTACTTTGATTTTGAGTATTAAGAAGATTTATGTGGAGAAAACATTGAAGACTCCAATTTTGCAATTCAAGTTTGGTTTAATTGGTTTAATTGAAGGTAATATATTTATATTCATCACATATTTTAATGATTTCAATTATGAATTGTAATATGTGTATTTTTAATGAAGTGTTAGTAGTATATAAATTTTAAGGATCAATGGATCATGTGGTATGAATGCTATTCCATGAACATGAGTAGAAAGTGAATATAAAAATATGATGGTTAGAATTTGTATTAATTATGAGCGTAATGCTTTAGACATCTTGATCACATGTTTAATGCTATTTGGTTTTAGAAGTTATCATGGCCTTTGAAGCTTTTAAGCCGGACATGAACGGTACCACCGTAAAATAGATAATATTGATAGATAGTTGTTGATTAGGGAGGCAAAGATAGTAACCTTGATTGGTTATGAATCTAAAGATTTGGGACATTAAAGCAGTGTGGAGCTTACATTATTCACATAGATAGGTGGAGTTCTAGTATGCACATTAGAATCTTTTTCATCATTACAATGGATTAAAGTGCATTTGAAGGAAGTTTGTCACTTCTAATTAGGCATTGCATACAACATATTAAGATGTAACAGTAGTTGCAAAGCATAGCATTTCTATTAGTAGGTGAAGTTATGAACTAAAAATCCTTAATATTAGATTTAAAGTAAAGTTTATACAGTTTTATTAGATATAGTAGTTTGTATAAAAAAATTAAAAATGGATTTCCTTAGCAACATTTCAAAGTTAAATAGATATTCAACTAAGCATCCTCATTTCTGCTACGTTCATTTTATGTAATTGTTGTTGCTTTACCGCCCAACATTCACTACCATAGAGCATAGCTGGCCTAATTGCGATCCTATAAAATTTTCCTTTTAACTTAGTAAGATCATTTCGATCACAAATCACCCATGTTGCACTCTGCTATTTCTTCCATCCAGCTTGAATTCTATGTGTGACATTATTCTCAATGTTACCATCATTTCGTATGATTGTTTCTAGGTACCTAAAGTGGTTTACCTTAGGAACTTCTACTTCCCCTAATTTTACCACTCCGTCATCTCGATGTCTAGTGTTTCTAAACTCACAGTGCATGTATTCAATTTTCGTCCTACTCAACTTAAAGCCTTTAGATTCTAATGTATTCCTTAAGAGTTCTAATTTCCTATTCACTCCATCTTTAGTTTCATCCACTAAGACAATATCATCTGCAAATAGCATACACCATGGTATATCCTCTTGAATATGTCTAGTTAGTTCATCTATAACTAAAGTAAATAGATATGGGCTTAAAGCCGATCCTTGATGTAGTCCTATCGTAATGGGAAATTCTTTTGTAGCTCCTCCAAATGTCTTTATATTCGTTACTACTCCATCATACATATCCTTAATAGTGTCTATGTATCTAGCATGCACTCTTTTTCTTTCTAGAACTCACCAAAGAACATCTCTAGGGACCCTATCGAATGTTTTTTTCTAAATCTACGAATACCATATGAAGATCTTTTTTCTTTTCTCTATAATTTTCTAACAATCGTCTTGCAAGGAAAATCGCCTCCAAAGTTGACCTCCCAGGCATGAAACCAAATTGGTTCTCTGATATTGTTGTTTCTCTCTTTAGCCTATTGTCAATTATCCTCTCCCAAAGTTTCATAGTGTGACTCATAAGTTTAATTCCCCGATAGTTTGAGCAACTTTGAATGTCTCCTTTGTTTTTGAAGATTGGCACAAGCGTGCTTCTTCTCCAATCCATTGGCATCCGTTTTGATTTTAAAATTTTATTGAAAAGTTTTGTTAACCAAGTCAATCC
Source organism: Stephania cephalantha (assembly GCA_039657325.1). Taxonomy (NCBI): domain Eukaryota; kingdom Viridiplantae; phylum Streptophyta; class Magnoliopsida; order Ranunculales; family Menispermaceae; genus Stephania; species Stephania cephalantha. The sequence continues at coordinate 30,803,571 of CM077574.1, read as the reverse complement.
AATTTCTCCTAAGCATTTCCAAACCTCTATGGGTATTTCATCTGGGCCACATGCTTTCCCTATTTTCATTCTTTTCAATGCATCTTTAACTTCTACAATTCTAATATTGTGTGTATAGTTGACATTTCTTTCTTGGTGTGGGTTTTCATCTATTATAGTATCAACTTGACCATCTTTAAATAAACTATCGAAGTAACTTCTCCATCTCACCTTAATATCCTCCTCGCGCGTTAAAACATTTTGATTTTCGTCCTTAATACATCTTACATGACTTAGCTCTTGTTTCTTTTTATCTCTTAATTTGGCTAGCCTATATATATATTTTTTCGCCATCTCTATTACCTAACCTTGTATATAGATCTTCCATGAAATTTGTTTTAGCTTGACTAACTACTTTTTTAGCTTGTTTTCTAGCTTCTCTATATTGATTGTACACATCTTCATCTTGACACTTAGGTATTTTCCTATACATCTCTCTTTTAGTCTTAATTGCTCGTTGGACATCCTCATTCCACCACCATGTTTCCTTCTTTGGTGGTCCCAAGCCTTTAGATATACCTAATACGTTTGATCCCACTCTCCTTATGCAACTACTCATTTCTAGCCACATTGTATTAGCATCTAAGTCAAGATTCCAAATATTTTCCTTTGGTAGTTTTTCTCTAAACTCTACTTGTTTACTATGTTTTAGGTTCCACCACTTTATTCTAGGGTCGCTAACTCTTTTATTTATATTATGTCGTCGTGTTAGCTTAATATCAAGTACTACTAACTTATGTTGGGTAGTAAGTGCTTCACCAGTATTACTTTGCGTCTTTACATATTTTTCTATCTATTTTTCTTGTTAAAAGAAAATCTATTTGACTCTTGTTATGACCACTACTAAAAGTAATTATATGCGACTCCCTCTTCCTAAAACTAGTATTTGCTAAGACAAGATCGTATGCTGAAGCAAATTCTAAGATTGATTATCCTTCTTCATTTCTATTACCGTAACCAAAACCTCCTTGAACTCTCTCAAACCTATCGTTACTTGCCCCGACATGCCCATTTAAATCTCCTCCAATAAAAACTTTTTCATCTAATGGTATACTTTGCATAAATCCATCCATATCGTCCCAAAACTTGCGTTTGATGCTCTCGCTTAATCCTACTTGTGGTGCATAGGTGCTAAGTATGTTAATTTTTTCGTCTCCAATAATTAATTTAACTAGAATCAATCTATCCCCCATTCTTTTAACCTCTACGACCCTATCCTTATAATCATTATCCACCACAATTCCTACTCCATTGCATTTTCTATCTATATCGGTGTACCACAGTTTAAACCATGTGCTTCCTATTTCTCTACTCTTTTCTCCTACCCATTTTGTCTCTTGGAGGCAAGCAATATTGACTCTCCTTCTAATCATGGTATCTACTAGTTCTATTGACTTCCCCGTAAGTGTTCCTATGTTCCATGTTCCTAAACAAATTTTTTCTCCCCTTTGTATTTGTTTTCCTTTTCTATTTCTATTTTGTCTAAAAGATCTAGTGTCCGTATCTATGTTTATGTTAATAAAAACAAAAGAATAAAAATATAAAAAGAATAAAAGGCTTAAGTTTCAAGTTTGACTTTCTACACTTGATGTTTTGTGTTTTCTTTTCAGGGATAACTAGTGCATGCGTAGCAAAGGAGAAAAAGACCTAGTGCCTTACGACCCTGAGATTGACAAAACCAATAAAGGAAATAAAAAGATGGGAATTAAGATGGTTGAGGAACAAGTAAGAAACAAACAATAGGGTCGTGGGAATAACCAACCCGTAGATGATCTGGTATCGCAGGATAGAGTGCGAGGACAGAGATTTCTTCGTGATTAATTCAAGCCAGAAGTTTACGAGACTTACAATGGAGTGATGATGCTTCCAGCCAACACCGCCGAGTTCAAACTTAGAGCGTCTCTGATAAACATTGTGCAAAATACCCAATTCAATGGGCTCTCCAATGAAGATCTAGTTGCACATGTTTATAATTTCTTGGAGAAGTGCTACACCGTGCACATAACGAGGTTATAAAGGAGGTGATCAGGATGCAACTTTCTCCATTCTCATTGGGTGAAAAAACCAAATCCTGGTTCCAAGGGTTGAATGGAGGGAGTATCACTTCATGGGCGAAAATCAATGAAAGATTTCTAGACAAGCTATTTCCCCCAGTGAAGGTCAGCGAAAAGAAACTTATAGATTAATCAGTTCAGGCAGAAAGACATCGAGTCTTTTGACAAGGCTTGAGAAAGATTCAAAGATATGTTGAGGAGGTGTTTGGGATACGGATACGTGAAATAGGCACAACTCCAAATTTTCTACTATAGGATGAACCACGGCACGAGAACAGTAGTAGCTGTCGCAGCAAGTGGCTCTCTACTTACCAAGGATGACGATTGAGCATTGGGTCTCCTTGATCTTATGTCTCAAAATTCTACAACCGGTACTCGTTTCACAGTTAGGAAACTAGTAAGAGTATACGAGATCGATTCGCAAGTTAAATTATTACACAACTAACAAATATTAGCAGTCAAATGGTGAAACTACAGATGGCACCAAGGTCCACAAGTAGCACAACAACCAAATAATCATCATGCTATAGTGCTTAACCAAATGGACATTCAACAGAGTTTCATTTTCAAATTCTTGGTTTAATGAAAATTTTTCTCAGTTACTTTGCCAATCCTAACTATTTTGTGAAATATCGACGAGTTAAACAATCAATCTTTGTGGAATATTCAATAACCTTACCTTACTTTACATTTCATGTCTTAAGTCTCATTCAAGCATCAATACTAAGCAAGATCTAACCTATCTTATTTTTCATAAAACGATTTTCATATGTTATTGAATGTTATTCCACAAACCGTTGATAATTCTTTCCATATCCACCCAAACTCTGATACCCTCCCAATTTACTTTCTCATCACTAATCATGCCTTATGAGAATTTTTGGCCTATCAGTTCTTAGACTATCATGAGTTTGAAATTACATATTGATTCAAATAATATTTGAGCACAACATTAGATATGAAAGTAGAGTTGCGTGACTATCTAATCTATATCTTTCCACCATTTCTGAATAGAAAATTGGAATTACAAAAGTCATTCCATGATTATAAATCTCTAATTACATCTATCATCACATGATAAGAGATCTTGAATTTCAATTCAATTAGACAATGAAACCTGACACATCGTGCAACTCTTACTCATTCTCTAAATGTCTACTAAAAATATCATTTAGATTTGTAGACTAGAAAGTAATTACCAATTCCAACTCGTCAGCCAATTCACTTAACTTTTCATTTGATTGGTTAGAAATTCACGACTTTTCTAACTTCGTCAAATCATTTCTATTCATGAGTTCACCAAAAACCTCATTCCATTCAACTACTGAGATCTCCCATAATCTCATGTCTTAATCACTTATTGTACACCAACTTCTCTCATTACTTGAATAGAGATAGTTATCCTTAATTTCAGTAGACATATGTTTCTAAACTGAGATATCGACTATTCTTGGATTATACTATTATAGTATTTTTTTTAACTTGTATTCCATATAAGTTATAAATATGATATCACTATTTGCCTCTACTCAATTTACTGAAGACGAATATTCATTTCTTCAAACATATTAAGTTAGATATATTGTCCTTTATTCACCCCAATTAAGTTAGGACGGAGGCTATGTTGTTGTTATTGTTGTTGTTGTTGTTGCATACTATCCCTTATTCACTATTTTCAACCAATACAGAAAATACTGACTAACTGAGATTCAAGTCACGCATCTCTTTTCATTTTCATTTGTATCTTCATCATCATACATGTATTTTACATCAACTACAATTTTAAAAAAAAAACCTAGTGCTTCAAACTCCACCATTGACTAATCACATGGTGTAACATTACATTTTAAAAAATATACAACGTATTCACTAATACCAGTTGTATAATACTTTGGTTCAAAAGTTTTAATATTTGGAGTTTGACCTCTCGTAAGATCCTTTTGAAGATATATTAAATTTCATCAAACTTATAGTTTGACATCCTAATTTGACTGGGACTTATTAACCTAAGATTTCCCTTTTTCATACTTATGTGAGAATTTATTGACCATTTGATTGCCTATACTTAAGCTTCCAATTGACTCTGACAAAACTTCATAGATTCTTTTATACCAAACCACGCAATTCACTCGTTTATTTAAAGATGGGTGGGGCCCTCACACCAGTCTTCTACGCTATGAATGAATCGTTATTACGATAGAGAGTCTACTCAGTTCCATTTTTGTCAATCTTAGCTATTCTAATATTTATCTCGTTCTTAGTCCCTTTACAAACTTTCTACAACTCTCTCTCAATACCTAGATCACTTACAACTCCTTAGTCTTGACATACAAAAGCAACTTATATCTCTCTAATTTTTAAAATATAGCTAAGGACATTACGACTTCTTTTGATCATTCAATCAATTGAAGTCTTCCATATATATTCTCAATTCAACACAAAGAAATTTTGCGACTCAAACAGTTCTATTGTTTGTTATAGCTCAAATTTGTTTCCATTTATCTAAGATTTTTTTACTTTTCTTTTATCAAAAAGAATTTCGGTACTTTCAAGAGACTGTATAAGATATCAAAATATCTTACTATTCATAAACTCAATTATTAATGATTTCATCTTTACATTAAAGTTCAACTGAAGAGATAAAAGTATTTGAATTTCTAGAACCTTGATTAACTTAACGACTAATCAAACTCCTAAAGGATGTTATTTAAATCCTTTAAGTTCTATCCATGGGAATTCTTACGTCATAGGAGATCAAATAGAATTCATATACATATGACTTAATGATATTCAATCAGTACGTCTATCTCTTCATTTATTATAATTAAGGTCATAATGATAGGTATCAAAATTTTTATTTGGTTAAAAGCGACTATTTGGCACTTTGAGTTCTTAAAACATAACTGCTCATTTTTTTTAAGGGCTAATCCTAGCTATTTTCTTACCATTTTCTCCAATCTCAACTTTTAACATGTTGACCTTATCACTACACCTTTCATTTTCAAGTTAGAAATTTAGTTGATCTTTGTTTGATAACAACACCTAATTTGGTGTTAACAAAGATTAATTCTAACTCGTTTATTTTCATTTGTTTTATCATTACTTTATTCGACATATAGAATTACTATAATCAACGTCGCTTACGAATAAGTAACTTGAGTAATAACTATCAAAAAGTTTAGTACTTCTTTTTAGAAGTCATTTGATTATTTTGAACTATGGTTTTCTTCCACATCTCACTTGGTGTTTTGTTTCGGAATAAAGACAATACTTTGCTTCAAAGCACTTTATTTTAACAGAAACCAACTTAGACAACTTTATTTGATCCAATCACAATCCCATTGTGATTTTTCAGTGAAGTTCAGGTTGTCTAATCAATTTCTATTTACGAAAAACACTCATCTCCTTTTTCTTTTTATTGAGACTCTTTCAAAAGCAAGTTCTCAATTTCATTTTAGTTTTTACCCAAATGATTCTCAATCATTTGAGACTTAATTTGAGTCATTTCTAACATTTTCCTTAGTGTTTCACTATTGTAATAGTTCAATAATTTCAATTTCGAAAAATCCATGTTCATTACATACATTCCTTAATCTTCTAGACTTTCTTCTTCAACCAATTTCATGTTGGTTTTATAACTTACTATTTCCCTTAGTTATATTTTTACCAAACTACTTAAAAAAAATTCCTAGTGAATTTAGACATCTAAAGTCTATTTCACCTTCAATCAAGCTCAGTTTTCATACGAGTTAAGTATCGAATAAACAAGGAAAATATCTTCCTATCGCAGATTTTGCGATAATACATACATACAATACAAGCGTAGCAGAATAATTGAAACTCCTTAGCTCACGGTCGCTTCCAAACTAATCGTGCTCAATCACTCCTTGGTTTCCAACTAAAGCTTTCCTTAAATGAGCAAAACCTAGGCTCGATAGCAATTTTTTCAGCTCCCTCGTCATTAAGATTACTTAGGGACTTAGGGAGTGTATTAGGCGTTCTAAATATAGTATATTGGACCTATATTGATAACAAATGGTCTATGATAGGTGTTGGATCTCCGGGAAAGCGTTAGTGGCCTGGAAAGATAGGAAATTGAACGAAAAACCTAGACCGAGGTAAGTATAGATTCGCTTATTTATCAATGTTGCCTGGCTATTCTAGTATATGAAGCTCATGTAGTATATGAACTAGAATGGAGGATTATGTACATTGTGATGGTTTTCAATAAACGAATAATTGTGTGTAATATGACCACAGCTATAACTCATGGTTTTGAGAATAGGTTAATAGGAGATGGGTTCCCTTCCAGGCCTATATATAACTCCTGCTCAATTCGATAGGTTGCGTAGATTACATACACACTAGAGGGTTTGGGATATAACAATCACATTAATGGCGCCATTGGGTAATCGACCCTAGTTTTATAAAATAAAATGAAAATCACAGTGTAATAGTCCATTATATTTGCATTACATCCGTTTATGTATTGAATTTATATGCTTTCCATATTCTTGTTAGTTATCATTGGAGCATATTGTTATTGCATAATGCTCTTGATTAATATATAGAATATTGATGTTTAATGTGAATCCTTACTTACTGAGCAAGTTGGAGCGCTCGCCCAATTTTAATATTTCAGCTACGCAACCCGGCACTTCAGCTAAGGGAAAGGAGAAGATTTAGGAGTTTTGTATCTTATCTACGATGTAATGAGCCTTCATGTACTTATATTAAACTATTTTTCCTATTTTCTTATATATATAGTGTTGGGAAGTTTTAATCAGGGTTTTGAGTTTTGATAAACTCTGTATTACCGTATATTGAAATATATCAAAAACGTTTTAAATTTTTTGTTGTGTATTACTTTGATTTGTTTATTCTATATACATATACAATTTGAGTTTATCATGTATTGATAGAGAGGCTGCTGGCTCTAGTTAAGCTTGGTTGGGTTATCGGGGCTTAATTAGGGTTTCAGGTTGAGTATCACCCTAATCGGGATAGAGGATGCTACAATATCGATTTAGACTCGGACTAAACCAGCGAAAAGGTGTTAGGCTAGTTGTGCAATTCAAAAAATTCATAAACTTGATTAGGCAACTAATTAAGTACTTTCGGATTTATTGTGGACCAGAGATCATAAGGTATATTTCATTTTTATGTGTTGTATGCTTAATGTGTGTATTATATGGTATTTTGTCTCATAGTCGCGCTGTGTTGAGGTGTATCCTCAGTTTGTCATACTCAGGGTTGCAAGTGCTTTTATGAAGGGCACGAGTGAAAATAAATTATTTGTTGCTTTAAAGCTAATTAAGAAAATGTTAATCCTGACGTGAAGATTTAGCCTCGGTTTACGTGCAAGTTTGATCAGTGACAATGTAAAATGAGAACAAAGTTGTGCAAGACCTTACCTCAAGCTTTATGTTGATTGGCGGTGGTCGAGGTTGACATTCAGACCAAATTGGTGTAAGTTATATTTTGTATGGCAAGAAAATTGGTCCATAATGGTTCAGTATGTCGTGGACAAAGTCAAGATTTTTGGGGTTTTGGTATTACAAAATCCAGTGTTATGGACATTATATGAAGATAGACTGTTTTGTCAAGAGTTTGATTAATTTGGTGAAAAAAAGATCAAAAACTCGCGCCGGAAGCCAAAACACGTCAAAATAGGGATTTCGAGATTTAATAAATAAAAAAGAAATTAAGCTACTGACAAGCGGCAGAGTGTTTGATATACAAAAATAAGAAAAGTTAGAAATGAAAAGAATTCATTTAATTTCAACAAAAAAAAACATACTTGTTCGTTCTCTAAACCCTCTCAATTTGGTTTTCGCTCTTTGACCTCCCAACGTCCGATTGTAGCCCAGTTTCTTTCTGCAAAATAGTAGAGCGTTACGAGACGGTCAGCTTGAGCCATTTTTTCATGGCAAAAATGAGGTATTAGGCTAGGAATTTTGTAAACTCTCAATTCATGGAAATTTTCCTCAATTCTATTTAAATTCTCGTAATTTTCCATTTTTTCATGGTGTTTTAATAGAAATTGGTTGGGATTGTTGTGAATTAATATTGGATTAATATGTGCAATTTGGAATAAAGCCCACCAACGTGGGCTAGGGTTTTAATGAAATGAACTAATGTCATTCAATTGATAACTATTTTGGAGATGTTATTATAGTTCATATTAATTTACATTTTGGATGAATTTATTATTGGTTTTAATCCAATTTGACTTCAAGGGCTGTGGAAATATTTTCATGTTGGTATCAAGAGGTTCATGGTGTTTGTTGTCGAGTTTTGAGGATTTAATTGCGAAAATATTAATTTGGAGAAGCTTTTCAGTTCAAAATAAATAAAGTTTGCCTACTCGACATGCCATATTAGAAAATTCATAACTTCTCTGTCGGTGATCTAACTTGAGTGTTCTTGAAATCTATGAAAAGAAGGACATGAGTACTACAAGTCCCTTTTAGGTCATCATGACAAATATTGAGGTTTTCAAGGTTAAAAAGTTACCCCTAGTTGGCTAGTTGAAAGCCAGTTGAAACAGTTACATAAATTAGTATTTTTGGAAACTGTTCTCAAGCTTACTTTGGCCGAAGCTTTCATTGAGTTTCGGGATTTGGTTTCGCTTGAAACTTGACCCATAATATAATAGGTATGAAGGGACGCTATTAGAACTTTATTCAAGGTGATTTGACGATCCGAGAACCTCGAAAATTAAGCACAAAGTTGGTTGGGTTGTAAGTAAACCCTACAATGATTTTTACTATTTATTGAATATCTTTGTACCTATAATTGCATCATAGTCTGCATTGCATTTCATCATTCTTGGTCATGAATGCATGGAGAAAGTGAGGGGGATAAACTTGTTTCGGAGTCTGGTTTGCATGAAAGTAGATTTCCATCCTACCTATAGCGCAAACTATTGAGTCTAGTTATAGAGTTCAACGCCGACAAGTTATCTCTGCATTTCATAAGCTCTTAATATTGTTTTCGTATTATTTTTGAAATTCGACATCTGATTATAGTTAGGAAACAAAAACATAGTGGATTGCATGTCATGTAGATGCATATACCTTATTGATTATTTGGAAATGCAATTACATGTAAATATATGACACTAACAATTGCAAGAGTACAGATTAGTGTAAATGTTTACTTATCTGACATATTCAAGTTATTTTAGATGATTTCGGATTCTCTGTGAAGGGAAGGGAAGAATGGAAAAGACTCGAAGATTATGGTGATTATAATAAAAACTTAAAAGTAAATTCTTGTTTTAAATTGTTTATATATATTGTTTTGGGATTCTCGGGGTCAGTGTAAGACATAAAGTTTCATTAAATGGTTATGAGAGTCTCCTAAGTTTGTTTAAAATATGTTTATAGGTTTATGTTTCAATTTTGGTCTACATTAGGATTGTAAAGTGGAAATTAAGCTATCGAAGACTTTAAATTACTTTTTAAACTCGAATTTGATAGATTTTATGAGCTGCGGGGAGTTGTGAGTCCTTCTAGGCTTCTCCTGGTTCTGGCTATATATTAGATGGATTTTTGGCTGGCCACTTTTTAGGGAGGTGCTATCGAAATTTTTACGAAAATACAAAGAATAATCCGTATGATTTCCCGATTTGCTCCAAATCATGAATTGAGTTTCAATGAGGATAAATTACAATCTGGATCATTATTAATGTTGAAGTAAATTTTATTTTGAAGTCAAAGTTGAAAGAAGGGACTGTATTATATATACTCCCAAAATCGATCAGGGAGGACCTCTAACGAGGTAACCAATCATAATTAACCATCAAACAATCATAATTAACTAAGTTTCTAACATCACCATCGAATTGAACTTCAACAAACCCAAGAACAAATCTTAACAAAATGTTGCTCTCCAGTTGTTGATTTGATTAAGCTCCTCAATCACGATCAATTCGACACCTTGGATGACTTCTTTCGATTGGAAATGAAACCCCTAACCCTCGTCTCTCTCTCGGCTCGAATGAAATGAATTAATAAGCATGAGTTTTGTTTCATATATATATATGGAGTTTCCTCGAGATACGCATTACGTCATCTTGAGATTAATCAAGCAGTTAATGCATTAAAGTGACACTCCATATAGTGACATAAATATTGACACACCAAGCACTTATGGTTCCCTCAAGGTGATAAAATGATCCATATAATTCAATTTTTCTTTTAATTTCAAATATTTATATTTATATATATATTCTTATATATAAATAAATATATATATATAACTCGTGCATTTCTTCGCTAATAAATTCATCGGACGTGCCTATGAGTAGCCACGAGCATGCACATTTATGCCACGACCCCCTCGTCGCACTTTGTGTACCGTTAATTCATTGTTAATTATGTATTCTCTATTTTATAAGCTTGTATATAATATTTTATATACTAAAACCTATATATACTTTCATTTAACAATTCAAACAAATACCATACATCATGCAAACACACACACAAGCTAATCGAGGAATGTCGAGCTCAACCCTGAGCGTAACTCGAGTTAATTAGGATTTGGATTAGTACTTATCACTAGTTTTAGATAACAGGTCGTTACAGTCTCCCCAATTTAAAACAATTTCTTCCTCAAAATTAAAGTTAACGTAAATTTACCTATAGTCTCGAAGAGAAATGAAAATTGCTCCTTCATATAGGATTCTCGCTCCCAGGTTAGTTCCTCGTCTCCATGAGATTGCCATTTCACTTTAACCAAAGAAATCTCTTTGGTTCTCAACCTCTGAATCTTATGATCAAATATCTCAATCAGTTGCTCATCATAAGTTAAGTCTTCCCGAAGATCAAATTCATTCCAATCAATTCTTGGATTGAACTGAGTCTCCGTCTTGCGAAGCATAGACACATGGAAGATGTTATGAACTCCAAAAGGCTGATGAGGTAATTCTAACCCATAAGCAACTGGACCAATCCTTTCTTATACCTTGAACGGCCCGACATACCTTGGAGCTAGCTAAACTTGCAGTCCAAATCTATATAAGCCTTTCATAGGTGAGATTTTCAATAGGACAAAATCATCCTTTGAAAAATCCAAAAACCTATGATGTTTGTCGTTGTATCTCTTCTATTTGAGTTGTAGTGTAGTCAAGAACTGGCGACTCTACTTTATCCTCTCTGTAAAGTCCTGAATCAACTCCGGCCTTAACAGAAGTGTATCTCCAACCTCTGCCTAACACACTGGTGAACGACAAGGCCAACTATACAGTGCTTCAAAGAGAGCCATCCCAATACTAGCCTGATAACTATTATTATAAGAGAACTCGCACAGAGGAATATATTTCTCCCAACTACCACGAAACTCCAAGACACAAGCTCGAAGCATATCCTCTAGCACCAATATCAACCGCTTATTTTGTCCATCAGTCTGAGGATGGTATGTCGTACCGAGGTAAAGAACGGTTCACAACTATCTCTGTAATTCACTCCAAAACCTAGACGTGAATCTCATATCTCTATCCGAAGTAATCGACACTGGAACCCCATGAAATCTCAACACCTCACGTACGTACACTTCACATAAACGGTCAAGAGGATCTCACATGGAGACTGTCAAGAAATTTGCAGACTTCGTCAACTTGTCAACTACTACCCAAACTGTATCATGCTTACACTTACTCAGAGGTAGACGAAAAATAAAATCCATCGATATATTTTCTCATTTACACTTAGGAATAGGCGGCGAACGCAATAATCCTCCAGGTTTTTTATGTTCAGCATTAACTTGCTAACATATCTCACATCTCTTCACGAACTCAGCAATATTAGTTTTCATCCCAGGCTACCAATAAACACACTTCATGTCGCGATACATCTTGGTGTTACCTAGATTAATAGAGCAAAGAGATCAATGAGATTCTCATTGCAATTCCTGCGTAAACTGATCTTGAGCTGAAATCCATAATCTATCCCTGACCTGTAACGCACCATCGTCAAAAACACACCAATCATAATGATTTATACTAGTCACTAACCTCTGACGTGTTGTATAATCCTGATCAGCTTTCTGACTATCCATCACTCGTTGAATCATCTCAAGTTCAGCTCGAATCTGAGCATAGAATAACAGATTAGTAGATATAGACTAGCTCTCTTAGTTGATGATGCCAACTGGATTTTCATGAATCATCACTAAATCTTCCTCAAGAGGTCTAAACTGAGAAGCTCAGGTAGTAGCTACATTCTCTCTACCTGTTCTTCTCCTACTCAAGGCATCACCAATCACATTAGCTTTGCCTAGATTATACTCCAAAGTGAAATCATAGTCTATGATAAACTCAAGCCACCCGCACTGCCTCATATTCAGTTCACTCTGAGTAAATAAGTATTTTAGACTCTTATAATCTGAAAATAATGTTAACTTCTCACCATATATGTAATGCCTCCAAATCTTGAAAGCAAAAACTACTGCAGCTAGCTCAAGATCATGAATTGGATAACTTCTTTCATGAACCTTGAGTTGCCTCGAAGCATAAGCTACAACCCTTCCTTCCTACATCATCACATAGCCCAAGCCTGAATGAGAAGCATCAATATAAATCACTAATTCCTTCCTCGATTCAGGTAATGTAAGAACAGGTGTCGCAATCAGTCTATCCTTCAAACCTTTGAAGGCAGCCTTGCACTCATTTGACCACACAAAGTCAACATCTTTATGTGTTAGCCGAGTAATTGGCAAAGCAATACGAGAAAATTCATCAATGAACCGTCCATAATAACCTGTTAACCCCAAAAAACTCTGAACCTCTAACACTATGGTAGGAGTAGGCCAATCCCTTATTGCCTCAACATTCACTAGATCAACAGATATACCCTTAGCATTAACCACGTGTCCAAGAAGTTTGACCTTTGAAGACTAGAACTTGCACTTAATAAACTTGGCATACAGTCGATTATCCTTCAGAGTATGCAATATAACTCTGAGGTGGTGCGAATGTTCTTCCTCAGTCTTCAAATAGATCAAAACATCATCGATATATCCTCATCCCTAATCCTCAGTTGATGATAACCAGACCCCAAATCAATCTTTGTGAAATGTCTGGCACCCTTCAACTGATCAAACAAGTCATCGATCCTAGGTAATGGATATTTGTTCCTAATAGTCACCCGATTCAGCTGTCTATAATCAATGCACATTTGTAGGGTTCCATCTTTCTTCTTCACAAAAAGAACCTGTGCTCCCCACGGTGACATACTAAAATGGATAAACCCCTTCTGTAGCAACTCCTCAAGCTGAGTCTGCAACTCATGCAATTCCTTCGGTGCCATATGGTACGGAGGAATAGATATAGGTTTGGTACCAAGAAAAAAAATCAATGATGGAGTTAATGACATGTGGCGGTGGATGTCCAGGTAAGTTTGATGGAAAAACTTCTGAAAATTCACAAACTTCATGTACTCATTAACCTTAAGTTCCTGTTTTGGCTCTCCAAATGTGTCAACTCCTGCCATAACTTCTAAATATCGGGGAGTAGCTTCCTTTCCACGAGTTGCAAATCGTGAAGGATTATAGCCTTTATATACTAATTTTAGAAAGGTTAGGAATGTGAAATATCACTGTCTTATGAAAATAGTCAATACTGGCATGGTGCGTTGATAACCAATCCATCCCTAGTAATGCATCGAATTCTTGGAAATCCACCCGCAGATCAATAGGAAGTTCAGTCTACCCAAATTCGACTACACATCTCTCGCATACTAGGTTAGGATTAACCTTCTCACTCACTGCTGTGCTCAAAATAAAAAATGTATCGGCTCTAACAGGTTTCAACTTTAACTCATCAACCATTGCACTAGCAATAAAAGAAACTATGGAACCAACATCAATTAAAACATGTATATCTTGAAGACAAATGTTCAATATACCTTCCACTAATCTTCGGTTGGCCTCTGGGTCTGCCTCAACCACTGTATGAGCCTATCCTCGTGTAGGTAGTGTTGTACTGCTTACTAATATGGCCGGTGGCATGGAACACTCACTCACAATATGCCACGTTTGGCTACATCGATACATATAACTGATACCCTCTGCATAAAACTATTGGCCCGAGAAACCTACATAGATCCACTCGGTTTATGTGAAGACTGTGCTCTACCCTTGCTCCTACCTCTAGATTGTGAAGGCGGCAAAAGTGGTTTGGCTACTCAAGCTTGAGAAATTGGTGTAACCGGTGCACTGACAAAAGTCGTCCCTGCAAACCCTGATGGTGTAGCAGTGCCCACTATACTCCTATGCTTCTTCCTAGGCCGAAAATAACCAAATTCCTAGACCCCTTTGATTTCCAAGATACAGTGATATTGGTGGTGGTGCAACTACTGTTCCAGAAGGTCTAGCTAGCATGGCTGCTTCCATTTCCATCGCACTCTCAAATATAAAAGCGTAACTAGTGCGAGGATGAGAGGAAACAACGACCATAATCTCAAAGTTCAGCCCACCAAGAAACTGATCAATCTTGTTCTCCTCCAGCTCTACCATCTCTGGAGCAAATTCACTCAGCTCAGTGAACCTCCTCCCGTATTCCCTACCAAACATCGCTCCCTATTTCAATTGAATGAATTCACTCGTCTTCCTGCTCCTGACTGATTTCGGGAAATACTGCTGAAGAATACGGCCCTGAACTGTGGCCAAGTAGTGACAATCTTCATTTCTCTCTCTAGGGAGTTCCACCACTTCCTTGCAGAATCAATCAGTAAAAATGTGACAAGTTTAACCTTAAACTAGTCCTCAACATTTATAGCAACGAATCATTGCTCCATTTCCAATATCCAGGTCTTAGCCACCCCTTCCTTCATAGTGCCATCGAATCTTATAATGTCATATTCCATGAATTCCTTGCAGGTCATGAGAAATCCTGCTTTCTCATAATCCACTGGCATCTTGGCAGTTGTCTCCGGCACCTGAACATGTGGTACTACTAGCTGTACTGGAGCTACTACTATCTCAGCTCCTCCCTCAGCTCTTCTAACCTCGGGACTGGTCGTAGGCTGTGCCTCAAGTTGTTGTACTAGTGGTCCAATATGAGCCATCAGCATCACCATCAATTTTGCCCGAGACTCCATTAACTCCGTCATTTGCTGCTTTGCTCCATTCTAAATTTCCATTGATCCTCAGTCTCCCTGTTACCTTGAGGTTCAGACCTCTGTGAACCCTCTCCCTAATCCGCCATTAAATTATGTGGTCAAAGGATAGACAAGATCATAAGGTAACATTTAGAGAATTCAAGGAAATCATATCTATAGAATAAATAACAATATGGGCAGGAAATAATGTATAATATTGTTTTCATTTTCATTCCTCTCAAAACACGATAAAAACCATTTATCAAGCCCTAAGCCTAGTCATAACTCGAGACAACTCTCAAAGTCACTAAACCTTGGTTTCAGTATAATAGATTATGCTATTATCCACTTTGAAACCATTCAATAGTGAAACTAGGGTCAAAGCCTTGTCCATGATACCAAACTATATCAATGTTACCACTTTATCTCTAAAAGTGATAAACTAAATCAAAGCAATAAGCAGCAGAAAATTTAAAACTTTTTTCGACATATTTCAATATACGGTAATATATAGTTTATTAAAACTCAAAACCCTGATTAAAACTTCCCAACCTTGTTTACATACAAGAAAATAGGACAAACGGTGTATATAAGTACATGAAGGCTCATTACATCGTAGAGAAGATACGAAACTCCTAAATCTTCTTATTTCCCTTAGCTGAAGCGCCGGGTTGCGAACCTAAAATATTGAATTTGGGTGAGCACTCCTACTTGCTTAGTAAGTAAGGATTCACATTAAACATCAATATTCCATATAGTAATTAAGAGCATCATGCAATAATAATATGCACCAATGATAACTAACAAGAATATGGAAAGCACATAAATTCAATACATAAACGGGTGCAAAGCATAATAATGGACATTACACTATGATTTCCATTATATTTTATAAAACTAGGGTCGATAACCAATCGGCGCCATTAATGGGATTGCTAGACCAACATATTGGTTGATATATTGTCTAGCCTATCCATTAATGTCCAGGTTCTATCTCAAACTCTCTAGTGTGTATGTAATCCATGCAACCTATCGAATTTAGCAGGAGTTATATATAGGCTGGGAAGGGAACCCATCTCCTATAAACCTATTCTTAAAACCAAAAGTTATAGTTGTGGTCACATTACACACCATTTTCCATTTATTGAAAACCATCACAATGTACACAATCCCCCATTCCGGTTCATATACTACATGAGCTTCATATACTAGAATAGCCTGGCAACATTGATAAATAAGCGAATCTGTATTTACCTTGGTCTAGGTTTTTCGTACAATTTCCTAACTTTTCGGGCTACTAACGCTTTCCCGAGGACCCAACACCTATCATAGACCATTTTTTATCAATATAAGTCTAATATACTTTATTTAGAACCCCTACTATAGTCCCTAAGTCCCCTAGAAACCCTCAACAAAACTCAGCAGTAATGTTGTTTTCTAGGGTGGGAACGCGCTCCCTTAGTGGGTGGGGCGTGCTCCATTAACTGTGTTCTTCACAATTGATGAAGGGAGTGCACTCCACCTCTTTACAATTGATGAAAGGAGTGCGCTCCTTTAAGAGGTGGAGCGCCCTCCACCCTGTACTATCAAAATAGACGTACAGGGCAGCAGCCACTGTCCTACTTCAAATTCACCAAAATCACCAAAATAACCATATACATACCCAAAATCGATCAGGGATGACCTCTAGTGAGGTAACCAATCATAATTAACCATCAGACAACACAATTAACTAAATTTCTAACATCACCATCGAATTAAACTTCAACAAACACAAGAACAAATCATACCAAAATGTTGCTCAAGGGTTGTTGATTCGATTAAGCTCATCAATCACGATCAATTCAACACCCTAGATGACTTCTTTCTTTGTTTGAACTTAAACATAATTAACTAAGTTTCTAACATCACCATCGAATTGAACATCAACATAATTAACTAAGTTTCTAACATCACCATCGAATTGGAGATCAAACCCCTAACACTCGTCTCTCTCTCTCTGTTCGAATGAAATGAATTGATAAGCATGAGTTTTGTGTTATATATATATGGATTTTTCTCAAGATACGCATGGCGCCATCTCAAGATTGATCAAGCGGTTAATGCATTAAAATGAGACTCATTATAGTTATACCAATATTGACACATCAAGTACTTGCGCTTCTCTCGAGGCAATCAAATGATCCAGATAATTCATTTTTTCTTTTAATTTCAAATATATATTTATATATATCCTTATATATAAATATATATATAACTCGTGAATTTCTTTGCCAATAAATTCACTGGACGTGCCTACGAGTAGCCACGAGTGTGCACATTCATGCCACGACCCCCACGTCGCACTTTGTGTACTAGTAATTCATTGTTTATTGTGTATTCTTGATTTTATAGGCTTTTATATAATCTTTTATTATACTACAACCTATATATACTTTCATTTAACAATTCAAACAAACACCATACATCATGCAAACGCAAGCACACGCTAATCGAGGTATGTCGAGCTTAACCCTAAGCCTAACTCGGGTTAATTAGGATTTGGATTAGTACTAATCACTAGCTTAAGATAAACAGGTCGTTACACATATTCTCCGTTACTTTGGATGTTTGAAATAATTGATTGTCCATCAATACTTCGGTTATTGGCTTCCATGTATCACCTTCTTTGTGGGGTAACCTAGATAGATGATCTGCAACAAAATTTTTACCTCTTTTCTTATATTTGATTTTCATGCCAAACTCTTGCAATAATCACAACCATCTAACTAACCTGTGTTTGGCATCCTTCTCTGCAAATAGATAACAGATTGTTGCATGGTTAGTATACACAATGACTTTTGATCCTACTATGTAATCTATAAACTTTCACATGCAAACACTACGTCCAATGGCTCTTTTTCTATGGTAGTATAATTATGTTGTGCTTAATCCAATGTTTTGCTTGCATAATATATAGCTCTAAACATTTCATCTATTTGTTGGCCCAACACTACTCCTACAGCATATTCACTTGCATTGCACATTATTTCAAATTTAGATTCTCAATCTGGTACTACCACCATTGGTGCCAAAATCAAAGCTACTTTCAAGGTCTCGAAGGATTTTAAAAAAATGCAGGACTCATTTCAAATGGAACATATTTTTCCAACAATTTGCACAATGGTTTCATGATTTTTAAAAAAATCCTTAATAAACCTTTTGTAGAAACCCGCATGTCCTAAAAAGCTTTTTATATCTTTTATGATTCTTGTTATAGGAAGTTTCTCAATTGGCGTTGTTTTTGCTCTATGAACCTCTAACATATGAGCAGATACTCTATGTCCCAAAATAGTTCCTTCTCAAACCATGAAGTGACACTTTTCACAATTCAATACTAAATTTGTGTCTTCACATCTATTCAATACCAAGGCCAAATTTTGTAAGCATAGGTGGAAAGATGCTCCAAATGTAGAAAAGTCATTCATAAATATCTCTATGAAATCCTCGACCATATTAGAAACAATAGCCACCATACATCTCCGAGATATTGTTGGTGCAGAACATAATCAAAATGACATCCATCTTAATGCAACTATTCCAAAAGGACGGGTTTAACGTCATTTTATCCTGATCTTTTGATGCTATCAAAATTTGATTACATCTTGAAGACCCATTTAGGAAATAAACTATTCATATCCTACTAGTCAGTCCAACATATGATCAATGAATGGTAAAGGGAAATGATCCTTTCTTGTAGGCTTATCTAACTTTTGATAATCAATACAACTCTCCGACCAGTTAATGTTATAGTGGATAAGGTCTCTCCATTTTCTGTCTGAATAATGGCCATTCCTTATTTCTTTGGTACCACATATATTGGTGAAACCCATGAACTATCTAAAATAGCATTGATGATTTTAGTGTTCAACCATTTCAAAATCACTTTCTTTACCACTTCTTTCATTACTGGATTTAATCGTTTTGAGCTTCAATAGATTGTTAATGACTTTATTCCATTAAAATCTTTTGCATGTAGACGGTCGGACTAATTCCTTTTAAATCTTCGATTTCCCATTCTAATATTGAATTATGCTCTCTTAAAACTCAAGAAAAATTTTATTATTTCAATTTGGTCAGGGCTGCCGAAATAATAAAAGGATATGTTGAATTTTCTCCTAAGTACGCGTACCTCAGATGCTCTGGTAAAGGCTTTAATTCCATAATCGGTTCAATAACTGCACTTTCTACTTCCGTTTCTAGTTTCTCAAAACCATTATGAAACTTTGGGGGTCCTATTGGTGATAAAGCATTTACTACATCCTGAAGTTCACCCTTCACTGTAGAACTTGTTGTCATGCTTTGAACTAGACTATGGTCCAACAGGTCATCAGGAGTATATTCCTTGCCTATCTCAAAAACTATATCTCTAACTTTGATAATTTTACAATGCACTCCCTCACATAGAAATCTTAAGGTCTTGTAGATATTGAGCAGAACTTCCTCATCATTAATTCGTAACATTAATTCTCCCCTTTAAACATTTATCAATGTTTGTGCAGTTGCTAGAAAGGGACTCCGCAAGATAAATGGCACCTCTAATTCTTTTTTCATATCTAGTACTACAAAGTCAACGGAAAAAATGAACTTATCCACTTTTACCAATAAATATTCAATTACTCCTTTTGGATAGGTCACTGATCGATCTACTAATTACAAAGACATTTTGGTTGACTTTACTTCTCTAAAACCTTACTTCTCTAAAACCTTACTTCTTAAATACTAATAAGGGCATAAAATTTATGCTTGCTCCCAAATCACATAAGACCTTATTAAACAAGTGTACTCCTATAGTGCATGGAATGGAAAAACTTCCTATGTCTATGAACTTTTGAGGTAACCACCTTTGTAAAATAGCACTTCATTTTTCTATCAAATTTATTGTTTCGTAATCTTTCAGTTGCACTTTTGTTGCCATTATCTCCTTTAAAAACTTTGCGTAATTCGACATTTGTACTAATGGTTCTGTGAACGGAATGTTTATGTGTAACTTCTTAAACATCTCCACAAACGACTTCAATTGTTTTTGATCTTTTTGTATCTTGATTCGCTAAGGATATAGTAGAAATGGGTTTATTAGTAGTGGATTGTCAAGAAATGTCACTGTCCTTAGTACAACATCTTTTTTTCTCCCTCTCTCTCCCCTACCTTTCTTTGAGCCGATTCTTATTCTTCTACTTGTACAACTTCCTTTTGGTAACCTATGTCACATTCCCAGTGTTATGCATCCCTTGGTGTTTCTCATCAATTCTATTTCATTGTGTTGTTTGTTGTATTTTTTGGTTGCACTGGATCTTTAGTTGTTCGTTCACTTTTTAATCGAACTGCATGTGCATTTTCCATAGGGTTAATGCTTGTGTTACTCGGAAATTTCCCTTCATTCATTAAATTCAAAGCAAATGCTTACTGACCAATTTGCCTCTCCAGGTTCTTAATGGATTGTGAACTCTCATTATCCATCTCTTTTTCATGTTTCTCATGGCATTCTCTATTGCTCATGTCGATGGCGTGCAAGAATTTCTAAATTTACTTTAATAAATTCATCTATTCGCTCTGCCCTAGCTTCCCTTGTTGGACTTGTTGATCGAAGTCTAGAGGTAACTTAGGTGCATTGTCAAGATTTCCATATGAGAAGTTGGGGTTGTTGTATCCTTGAGAAAACCATTAAGGAGCCATTCCTCTTGGCCTGAAGTTGTTTCCATGGCTCAAGTTATTCATGAAGTTGATCTCCTCAAGCTCTATTCCTTGTTGCATGTCCATTGGATTAACCACTATGGATTGGTGATTAACAGGTTGTTGTATAGCTTGCATTTAAGGACTTTGTTAACCCATTTGAAGCTTCGTCATTTGACTCCTCAAGTTTAATAGTTGTGCCATGATCGCAGCTTGCGAATCAATCTCATTTACGCATGTTGGCTTCCTTACTGTGGAACGAGTACCAGCTGAAGAGTTTTGAGATATAAGATTTAAGTGATCTAATGCTCCATCCTCATCATTGGTTAGTAGAGAACCACATGTTGCGTCATCTACTAGTGTTCTGTTTTTATGATTCATCCCATAATAGAAAATCGGTAATTGTGCCCATTTCACATATCCACGTCATTAACATCTCCTCAGCATCTCTTTGAATCTATCCCAAGCCTCACCAAAAGACTTGGCATCCTCCTGCTTAAATTGATTCATTTCCAGTTTCCTTTCAATGACCTTCACTTGAGGAAAAAGCTTTTCTAGAAATCTTTCATTGATTTCCATCCATGAAGTCATACTTGCCTAGGTTTAGTCCATGGAACCAGGATTTATCTTTTCGACCAAATGAGAATAGAAAAAATCTCATCCTGATCTCCTTCTTTGTCCAGTAATGTGCACATGTGTAACTCGATCTTTTTTTCTACCCTGTTGAATAGGCTATTCTGCGACCATGTTGAATAGAAACTGTCTTAGTTCGAACTCGATGGTGTTGGTTGGAAGCCTCATCACTCTGTTCTAAGTTTCTTGAACTTCTAGCTTGATGTAGTCAAAAAGACATCTCTATCCCTACACTCTATCCTGCACTACTAGATCACCTTCGGGTTGGTCATAAGACATTAAGTCCTCTCCTTTACTATGCATGCACTAACTCTCCCTGAAAAGAAAACATAAAATATCAAGTGCAGATTGTTAAACTTGAAACTTAAACACTTTTTTTAACTATTTTTTTATAGACTTGAAAGTAAATTACTTAAAATAAAACTTAACAATTTTGTAAACTAAGTAAACTAAAGTGGCTTTCTATCCTCGACAACTTTGCCAAAAACTTGATAGTGATCACAACTGTAACGGCTTGATTTTAGTAATAATGTGATCAACTAATGTCGATTACGGATATCATCCTGTGGCAAAGGTGTATCACACTCAGTGTACTTACTCATATTTACTCTATTTCTAAGAAAATCCCTTTTGAATTGATTTTTAAATAAATTATTATATTCTAACAAAACAATGTAAATAACTTTGTATTAAGAAGATCTTAGTTCATAACTTCAGCCCATTGTCGTGAAGAAAAAAATTATAATGTGCAAACTAGAACTCCACCTATCGGTTTGAATAATGTAAGTTTCATATTGCATTAAGTACCAAATCTTTAGATTCATAATAAAGTTGGAGTCAATCGATGTCAAATTTGATGAGATATATCCTAAAGTGTAATTCAAGCTCAAGAATCCAATGGTAAAAAGTAAAAGTGAGAACGAAAATCAAAATTAGAGCACCAAAGAACTCAAGACTTCTTTTAGGACATCTTTCTCAACAAATTTTAGGTAATCCAAATAAGGGTATAGCCACTAGGGCTTCACTAAACTAGGTTGAGGGGCATATTGCATTTGTGTCATAAGCCGAACCCACTAAGATAGAAAATGACTTAGGTGATTATTTTTGGATCATGGCAATGCAAGTGGAATTAGGTCATTTTGTTAGAAACAAGGTAAATACCCTTACGACTTTGTTCATTTGGATCAAAAAACATGATATGCTCCTTATTCAAATTTATTTTGATGATATCATCTTTGGAAGATCAAACACACGTCTATGTGATGAATTCTTATCTTTTATGACTAATGAATTGGAAATGAGCATGATGGGTGAACTAACATACTTCTTGAGTTTGCAAATTAAGCAATCTAAGCACGGGATTTTCATCAATCAAATGAAGTATGAGTGGGGCATGCTTAAGAAATTCAAATTTGATCATTTGAAAGCATGCGACACTCCTAGTAGTTCCATTGTCAAAATGGACAAATACCAATTAGAGAAGCCGATAGATCATAAGTTAAATTGTGGAATGATTTGATGTATTCTCTACTTGAAAGCTAGTGGGCCAGATATTATGTTTAGTGTGTGTCTATGTACCAGGTTCAAATCCGAGTCCAAGGAATCACATTTAAAATGTGTTAAGCATATATTTTAATACTTAAATGGGACACAAAACTTGGGATTGTGGCTCAACAAAGCCAAATTTTTGAATATGGAAGCTTTGTTGATTTATGACTATGTGGGGAGTCTAGTAGATAGGAAAAGCACATCAGGATTTTTTTCATTTGCTAGGAAATTCATTAATCTCATGGTTTAACAAAAAGTAAAAGTGCATTGCATTGTCCACCACCAATGCCAAATATGTGGCTGCCGGAAGTTGTTGTAATCAAATATTATACATAAACAACAACTTGAGGGTTATCAAATCCAAGTTGGTTGTACTGAAATTTATTGTGATAACAAAAGTGCAATCAACATATGAAAAAATCTAGTGTTACACTCCTGTACCAAACATATTGAGATTATGCATCACTGCCTTCATGATCATGTGTAAAAAAGGGATGTTAACTGATTCATGTGTCCACTGAGGACCAATTAGCTGGCTCTTCACTAAGCCATTACCTAGAAGCCAATTTTCAAAGATTCAGCGAGAATTAGGCATGATTTATAGAACCAACCTTCAAAGCATGTTCTAGCTCATTCAAACCTTTTTATATATTATTAGTAAGCTGTCGATGGAGTTTGAGATGAATCCGAGTTATCCCTAAAAAATCCTAGTTTTTTACCAAAAATCTTGAAAGAGCAATTAACAAGCTAGGTCCTTCTAGTTAGTGCGATAGGTTCACCTAGTTAGCACGCTACGTCCATCTTAGTAGCATGCTAGGTGACCTCATTAGCTTGCTACCAAATACAGCTAGCGCGCTAGGCAGTCTGCACACGGGATAGATTTTCAGCTCATTAGCGTGCTAATCCCCCACCTAGCGAGCTAATAAGTCTCGGGCCAGGTTTCTAAAACCAACCGGGACAAAAAATATTACACCGTTTTCATTTTCTAGTGCTCCCATTGCTTCTCCTCTGTTGCAAGTCAACTTCCACTGCATTTATAGGGCGTCAAAAGTAAATTTCCTCCATTTTTTTATTATTTTCATTGCTTCCCTACTTATTTTTTGTGTTGTTTTTGTGTCGTTCCTCATTTTCACATTTTCTCTTCCCTAGTCAATTTTCATGCCCTAGCTTCATGTTTTGTGATTGTCACTATGTCTACCTTACGTAAAACCAACCGTTCTTCCTAAGAGTCCTCTTCTCGTCATCCTTCCACATGTCAAGTCACCCCTTTGTCTTGCGACAGTGTCTAAGACCCCTCTCCATCTTGGACTGCCTCCCAATCCACTACTCGTCGCGAGACTAGGTCAAGTAGTCATTAGGTCAGTGACATGTGGGCCACTGTCCTAGCCAATCCGCCTTTCCTCGACGGTTGCTCCAAGTCCAAGAACGATGGTGCTTAGTCCTCAAATTGGTTCTCGAGGTGGTTAGTTCATGGCTAACAGACGCAATTGTACTTAAGCTCACCATCGTTGACTTCGAGTTCTTCGATATGGCATACCTCCTTGTGTGTGAGGTGCTTGCCAAGCTTGGGATGGTGTCCTTCTAACAGTACAAAGACACCTACAATGCTTATTTAGTTTGGGTCTTCTACTCAAATCTCGCCACAACCAATGACTATATCATTTTATTGGTAGTCGGTGGCTGTTTTATAAAGATCACTCATCTGCGCTTAACTGATCTCTTGCACCTTCCCCTTCACACCCCCAATGCTATTCTAGTAGGTATGATTCGTGACTGGCTGTTGGAACAGCTTGACGTTCTTAACTCCTTCTCATAGTCTGATTAGGAAACAACCATGTAACTTTCCGGAGTCACTGATATTGACTTCAAACTTGCGCCTCACCTTCTCCATAGAATGCGGCACAAGGTAATCCTTCCTCATGGCGGTAGTAAGAACTACATCACTTTTTTTGACCTATACATTCTCGGGGCCTTTTGAGGGACAACCTATCAGTCTGCATCATGATTACCTATTTGAGCTCCACGTCATCCTCCGATCGCCACCTCCCATACACTCACATTCTGACCTTTTTCCTTGAGGCAGCCTAGGTTAGTCTTTGCCTAAAGTGTCGCCCACTTACCGTCGCCAACATTGTCGGTATGGCTGGTCTGAGGGCCATGAAGTACCGATACATCCGCGTGGAGTGGCAATGGATATGCAAGGAGGACATCCCAAAGGATGAACACTATGAAGGCTATGATTCCCCTAACAAGTTAGATCATCCTGTTGATTTTGATGGGTGTGACTATCTGGACTACAACTTCTTATTTTAGCATGGCGATAGCAGCGACGATGAGGTTCATTAGGAACCCCAGACTTTCCCCAGCTCCACTAGCTCCGTAGCAGCCCCCTCAACACTTTTAATCATATCATAGTAATGTTCCTCCATCGGACATGACCCCTCCTTGGTCTATATCTCTACTCAGCTAGGCCACATGCACGAGTATATGATGCAGATCTTCATGACTATTGACTCACGTCTTCACCATCCAACCACATGCCTACGTCAGATTGAGGGACACCTATTGCGACCTAAGCAAGCGAGCGATGATTGCACTTCCGACTCTACACATTAGACTTTGTCTCTTTAGGAGAAAAAGTTATACTTATAGGTTCATTTTATTAGTCTTTGTTTTGATGTACATCCATACATGTTCAACTCATGTAAGTTTTGAGTTACATTTTACTATCTTTTATATTCTCTTACCTATAGATGGATAGCATTATATTCCTTGCTTGTGTTCCTTGATGCATATTGTTAGGGGTAAGATCGTTTCTCACTTTTGATGTTATCAAAAGAGGGAGAAATATGTGGTTTGAATTCGATATTTATGAACTTTATATGCAAGAATTGTACATGTTTGTTTGTCAAGTTCATGTTGTTTGATGCCATCAAAAAAGGGAAGATTGTTGGACCAAGTCTCTTGTCACTTAGACTCAATCCATGATTTTCATGTCAACAAACAATGTCAGTTGGTATTAATGAAGTTTGTCAATTATGTGCAAGATCAAATGACGAACAACTTCACAAGTTCAAACGACCTTTGATGAAACGAGATTGAAAAGCTCAAGGATGCATCGAACAAGGAAGGACTTCGTAATGTTATGATCACCATTTTAAAATCAATGTAAGGTATGTTGGTTTAGTTCCACAAGTCAAATGCACTAGACTCATGCATATCATGTTTCCCAAAGTCTCAATTTTTTTTAAGTTTCAATTTTCACATGATTTAAACTTTACAACTTGAAAATAGTTTTTAATTGTGCAAACATGATTTTTAGACATGCATAAGATTTGGAAAATTGTCCTGATTAATCTTGAATGAACCAACATCAGTTTGGATGGTTTTTAAATGACAAGTAAAATAATTGTAGATAAACCCCTACATGTTTCATGAAACTGGAATTTCTAATTTTCTAGATTTCTGAAATCATCCGGGCAGTCCAAATGGGTCCAATGACTCATATTAAACATGTGCAAAGTGTTCCCAGAGGTTTAGTTGAGTTGTTTGTGAGTTATAGAGTTACTAACCTAAACTGAAACTATTTAGTCTATGGTCCATACTAGTCATACCAGCACGCTAATGATGTCATCTAGCACTAACCAGTCTGCTGATAGCTTTTTAAAAAGCTTACACCTTTTGCTGTAATATGAACTAATGAATGATTTTGGGCCCTTTGATCGAGATAACAGCCACAAAATGTTAATTAGGGTTGAAACCACACAAACCCCTTAGAACACACTAATATTCTCTCAAGCTCAAAAATTCTCCATTGTCCAACTTACTACAATGATTTGACTAGTTTTTCATGCTTGATCACTTGGAGTCATTCGAGGCTACTGAATCATCCTCGAAGTTAGTGTTACTAGGTGTTCTAAGGCTTGCAACCAACTCTCCAGAACTGAATTGAATCACTCTCATTTAGGGTTGTAAGAAAGCTTTAATTCCTAGTTCATTTGTGCTTAAACTACAAGTTTTGTTACGATAGTCGTTTGAAAATCATTTGGTGTGTTCTTTAACTCATTTGTCTTGTGTTTTGTGCTTAAACTTTGTTTTCTAAACTTTAAGACTGATTTGAACAAGAGTTAGACCTCAAACTTAATTTTTGTCAAAACTACTTGTTCATCGGATTTGAAACTGCTTTCATTCTAATCGAATTTGTTTGATCAGTTTCATGACATAGATTGGTACAAAATCAATGGCATATACACTATCTCATCCATATTCAAACTTGCATGCATTACAATTGTTAAGCTCTAGGTGGCTTGTGAGTAATTGAACTTGTTACTTAATTTGTATTCATATATTTCATTGTAAGGGGCTGATTGTAATACTTAGTGGGATCTAAATTAAGGGAAGTCCTAGTTGAGGGTAGGCATAAAACCTAGTTGATGCTTGGTGGAAATTCCTAATTTGTAATTAGGAATTCTAGGCTTGTATGCTTAGGTTGTAATACTTATTACTAATATAAGTGGGGGTTTCAAAATCCTAACTTGGGAGGTTAGGTAGTGGATGCAGATCGGTTGGATCAAACAACTATAAATCTCTTCTACCTCCTTCACCATTGCATTGCATCTATACTTATTGATTATGTGTGCATTAAGCATCATTGTTCATTGAAAGGTTTAAAAAGGCGATAACTTCTCGATACACCTAATTAACCCCCCCTCTTGGGTGTGATTTCAGAGGTTAATGCATTTTGTTTTAAAATATCTATATCGGTGCCAAGGATGGACGATTTTATAACAACTCAAAGTTGTTTAAGGTGTGAGGGACGATGGGTTACTTATTATCAATGATTCTTATGATGAGATTTTTATTCTTGTAGTTGACTTACTTGTTGTTGAGATGAATAATAGATTTAGAGAAGCTTCTACAAAGTTATTGGAATGCATTGGTGTCTTGATCCAAGAAACTCATTTTCTAGATTTGATCATGATATGCTTCATCGACAGCCCAAGATTTATGCTAAGGATTTCACTGTGTAACGACCCGAAAAATCTAATCCTAGTCAATTTGTCTTGTAGGACCATGACCTAGCGGCCAGTACTACGTGGCATTCTAGGTCACAACTCGGGCGTCGACACCGAGTTAATTATTAAATTAATTATTTCAATTTGTGTATGATGTCGTGTAATATACTATAATTATCTAAATTAACCTACAAATGGTACTAGCTCTAACATTGGACGAGCGAGTTAAAGTATATTAAGATGTGTGCATGCGGGTATTTAGATGTGTCAATATGCTAACGGGGGACTCAGTGGGCTTACAACTTAGGCTTTTATTTGAGAAATTAGGCCTAAAATATTTTGTGAAATGTAAATCCTCACTAAGTCATGAAATTAAAATAAAATGCGTATCCTAGATACTAATCTAAGTTAAATGATATGCCAATCTACTAATTATATGATTAAGCCTAGGTTGGTTTATATGGACTTGAGTAAATTAACTAATTTAGTTTATAGTATCAATTGGCTCAAGTTAAAAATGCAAGTCCCTAAAATCTTAATAAAAATCCCATGAAATATGAACCGTGATATCAACTTTATGGATAAATCTTAGGGTGGGCATGTTTTAATTAAGACTCACGTTAGATCCACATAGAGATGAGTGATAAGTGGGATGCTAAGTAAATCCTAGGATGAGTGTTTAGACATCTAAAAGTCTTTAAATTGAGGACTTAGTGGAAAGACCTCTAACATCAACTTTACCTGCATTTTTTTGAAAGAACAAAGAGAGGAGACTAAGAGTGCTGGGATTTTAGAGGATTGGGAGGCTAAGGGAAGGAGATTGAAGCTAAGATTGAGAAAATTTCAGCCCTAGAAGAGTTCATGACCTACGTAATTTCTTTTCTCTATTTTTCTTACTCTAAGTAATGAAAATTTGGGGTTTTGGAGACCTAATTCCAATTATGGGTTTTTAGAGCTTCAATTATCTTTATAATGCAAGGAATTTGAGTCTTAAATGGGGTGTTCAAAAGTACTTTATGAAACCAAGTTTTTGTTTTCAAACAAGCCATGTTTATTGTTTTCATTTGGAGTTTTAGTGATAATGGATTGTTCTTTAAGTTGTGGAATATTTAGATCACTCATATTCACTTCAAAAAAAACAAGTATCTTGATTGAGTTTCAATTATGGATAGCAAATTCTTGGGATTTTATTCTTGGTTTCTAATATTTGGGGTTTATATTGTTCATGAACAACGCATGTTTGAGGAAATGCCACAATAAAGAGTTGCATTGTGTTAAGTATTGGGGATTCATTGATTCTTATTTTTGGGTTATTTAGCTAATTTGAAGTGATTATTAGAACCCTAATAGAGTTAGAAAAATGGATGAAATTTTTGTCATGAGTTGGTGTCTTGAATTGAGTTGAATGGACGAATTGATGCCTTGAATTGAGCCAAAATTATAGCTAAATTATAGATAGCATAAGTCCTTCATTTCTTCTCAGAATTGGCTGATTTTTTTTATAAGTTATTTTTGGATATTTGGACAAGGTTCTCACTAAAAATTACATTTTTTAGATGTGTGGTTTGAGAGTTATGAAATCCCTAACATGGCTGGTCTGAAACTCTCTCAAGTTGAGTTGCTTTGGTATTTTGAGCATTACTCTCTCAATTTTAATCGGATTTGAGCGTACTTTACCATTTCAGAAAGCTAATACATAGAAAAAAACTAAAGAATAGTATTTTTTAAGAATTTAGTCATCTTCATTGTCGAAAATGGACTGAAAACCAATGTTGATTCGTCAAGATATTCTTTTTGCAAGTATTTGGATGTTGATACCATTTTCGGGGGTGTGCAGTAGTCTAATAATAACCAAATTCTCCATAATAGTTTAAATTACTATAAATTAGGTTCTCTAAAAGTTTCAAGTGATTCAGAGGTGTTTGGAAGGTTTTCCAAATGAGTTTTGAAATAGGTAAAACTTAGTTACTTATTGGCTAGTTTTTTTACTTAAGGTGTTCCGGGCGTCAAATGATGTCTGAATTGAACCAAAGTTACCAGAATGTGTTATTATATCATAGTAAAGGTGTCCACCAAGTTTCATGATTTTTCGGTGTGTCTAACTTAGTTTTCAAGTCATGCTTCGAATAAGAGACCAATAATTACAAATAAGGACTTAAAGTTTTACTTAGAGTCTCAAATTTGGTTTTTGGTCATATTGATGAGATTTTATCATTCAAAAACCTTAGTTTAAAGTTAATAGACTTCAACCAACCAACATCGAGAATTTTAAAAATTTCTACGAGTGTTTTAGCCACATTTCAAGTTGCATAAAAATCAAGTTCTTAGAAATTATTTTAAGGTCCCTAAGGGGTTGTTTTGCAAACCAATGCAATAAACCAACTTGAAATGATTTCCAATGGACTTTGATGATTCAATAACACATAAAAACAATATGGAAAATGCTTACAACCTTATAACACCAAGTTTGGATATTTTGGTCGAGTAAAGGGTTAAAAGGGAATTTATAATGATTAAAAGAGACATCACGGGGTTATTCCTTCGCATCAAGGTTTTGTACATGGTAAGAATGAGTGACTGAAGACCCCGAGGATATTGCATAAACTAGTTTAAGACACATTACAATTGTGGTTTGGTCTAAGTTAAATAGAAAAGACTTTGAGACAAATAGTGGATTGTTTTATAATGAACTGAGATAATCAAATTTAAATAAGCTCTAACACATACCAAATGAACTCTAATAGGTACCAGGGGCCTAGAGCTTCCGTGCCGGGTATCAGGACTATAGTACAAACGTGTGGGAGCCGCATTTATCTTGGATATTATTGCATTTTGAGGTAAGTAAACCAGTAAGCGCGTCAACATGATTTTTTTTCAACTTCTTATTGTTAATCTTTTGAAAAGCATGTCATACTTGTATTCCGTTCTTGTTTCAAGTGGCATAGGGTCTAGGTAGTTCACCAATTGTGTCATCTTGTGGGTTGAGCATCTGGAGTCATTGTGGCTTCTCGTAGAGGACTATTCAAAGGATAAAGCATCTGGGGTCACCATGGCTTACCTTGATAGTCAAGGGGCTATTGGAAAGGACTCGATGAGTCCGCAGTGCTTGGAAATTTATGTCAGGGCAGTTTGAACTGGCCTTAGGCCCGCTGTGTCGACTTCAAGCTGTGTTATGGTCTAAAGACCCGCAACTTAGACAGGATTACCTATTCGCTTATCTTTTGCTTCCTTGCCACTTAATTTTCACTGCTTACTTGATTCGTCTGTTTATCATGCACATTGTCGTTTTATTTACAGTTTTCTTTAAATACTAGCATGATTTAGAGACTATTGTAAATTATTACTCAAAAATACTATTGAATTTATTCTGGCTTTACTTACTGGAATTGTCTCCGTTGTTGGTGACAATTGCAGGTCCATCGATCAGTAAGGGGAAGGAGCCTGTACTTATTAATTTCCTCTGAGTTACCCTCAGAGTCGGCACTATTACTCTTAATTCGTAAGTTCTTTTGTCATTTTGTTATATATATGACTATGTATTCATGATGTTTTGATGCTTTTGGGTACTTGGGGATGTGAGATATACTTAACGATACATGTATATGCGTATTGTATTCTTTATCACCTGTTATATGCACGATATCACACCGTTTGCAGGATTTCCATGCCTATGACTTGTCTCGAATTCAATTAACTTTTATTTGTTGCTTTAAATTACTTTCCACTGCGTAATGAATATTAAGACTTGTTAAGCTTATTAACGAACTTAATAAGCAACCAATGGATGAATAATTCGAATAGAGGATGATTATGCATGTTTTTACCTAACGGGAGTTCACCGAGGGTCCACGTAGGTCTTGTGTCGGGCGGAGCCCAATTTGTGGCGACTGGGGCCGTCATAGTTGGTATCAGAGCGCAAGGTTTTTATCTTAACTTTTGATAATTCACAACTCAACTAAAAGGCTTACTTAGAGTTAGGACAAATGGAACTTAGTGTGGAAATCCTATGAACCTAACTTAGAGTATTAGTTGCGAAGTGAGGTGAGATGGGGAAGTATATATGGTTTATACATGTTAATTTTAATATGTATTAAAATATATCATTAACTATGACTGATCGAAACTCGCTAATTGCTATTGCAGACCGTGATGGCCGATCAGCCAGATGCCGATGACCAAGATGGAACCGGAGATCCATGCTATGTTACATCGACAGATTTTTAGGCTTGGACTCAGAGGATAGAGTCTCAGGGGAAATAGATGGACGAGTTACTTGCTTTACTTTGGGGCCAAGTTGCACCAATGTCGTCTCCATCTACGTCAACAGTGGCACCTACTACTGATGCGAGCGCAATACTCATACCTTCGATCACTATAGTGGTTCCAGTTCAGGCCGCAGCAGTGACACTGACTCACCATGAGAGTAATGTACGCCTGACTATAGAGGCTAGGTGAACTAGAGAGTATGAGAAGTACAGGCCTAAGAAGTTTAGTGGTGGTCCAAATTTGGATGAGGCAGAGGCCTACATTCTCATTCATTTGAAGATCTAGAAGCTACTAAGGATTGAGGACAGTAGGAAGCCCGTTTAGCCTCATTCTCATTGATTGGATATGCTTACATAGGGTGGACTAATCTGACCACCACGCACGGAGATCTCAATTCATGGATGGACTTGAAGAGACACTTCCACCAAAAGTGTTACCCGCCATCAATCATGATAGCTAAGAGAGAGGACTTCATGCACATCAGGCAGGGACTAGGAGAGTCAGTAATGGCTTATATGGGGAAATACCAGAATCTTCTAACTTTTACCGATGGTGTAGGCGATGGAGATAGGGACCAGGTCCATTATTTCATAGGGGGTCTAGTACCAGCTATTGGAGGGACAGTGGTCACCACCTTACCACCTACTCTTCAGGATTCCTATAGTCATGGTTTGGCAAGGGAGGCATACTTGAAGACTCACCCAGAGATAGGATACGTTCACCCGGAAGCAGGACGGGTTGAGCAGGGCCAGGTAGGGCAGAAGAGGAAAAAGTATTGTCAACAGGACCACAAAGCTAGTAGAGCACATAGTGTAGCCTCGGTTGC
The DNA here is from genome assembly GCA_039657325.1 of Stephania cephalantha. Taxonomy (NCBI): domain Eukaryota; kingdom Viridiplantae; phylum Streptophyta; class Magnoliopsida; order Ranunculales; family Menispermaceae; genus Stephania; species Stephania cephalantha. The sequence goes on along the minus strand of CM077574.1, from coordinate 30,770,372 downwards.
ATACTCATCACCGCTAGTACCTACTTTTATCGCCGCACCAACTCAGGCACCGAGCTACACCAGTAGACCTCCACAGGCACCTCGGGACCGCATGCATTACAGGCTAGATAGTAGGAGAGAGGCAACGAGGGTAAAGGTTGTGGTAGAGGCAGTGAGCATCAGGGGTAGAGGTATGACAGCCCCTTCCCTAATCCAGGGCTCCGCCTAGCCTAATCTCTTAATTAAGGCGAAATCCTAATTCCACTAGACTTAACTACGTATTAGTTAGTTTTTTTATCCAAATCTCCTCCATTGTCTTACGTTCAGAATAAGTAAAACACATGTCAACATATTATTAGATTTCAGAGTAATTTCAAGACTTTATATAATTTCTTAGTTTTAGCGGAAGACTTAACATATTAAGCGAAAGCAATTATTATAAATCCTAAATATGTAGAAACTGGGAAACCATGTCACATGCATATATAACAACGTGGCGAATATAAGCAGTGTGATGGTCATTATAAGTCAATGAACTAAGCACTCATCCCGATATACAACCATAAACACATAAAAAACATAAGTATATAATACATAGAATACCAAAACCTACAAAATGTCAATGCACATGGTATGTCGTTGGCTCAGAGGTAGTTGTCAATCTTCTCCTTGCCCGGCCTGCTCGTCGACGGCTCTGCACCCACCGTCATAAAAAGGACGGTGAGTACAATAAGTAACAGTAATCCCCATTGACAACTTTATTCACATTTCCAAAACAAAGTAAATGGTATTTAATAGCATAAGTCAAATAAAGAAAGACAAGTACCAACAATATGCAAAGAAATACTACAATTAAGCAAGAGAAACTGACAAAAGGCTAAATAGTTATGATCTAGATCCGGTCGGCTGTGACCTACGTTAGTGAAGCCATTAACCACGGAGGAACATACATTTCTCAAACAATCTACCTCACTAGGGACTCTAACCCCAGTGGCATCAGGGACTTAAACCCCGGTATCATCAGGGACTCTAACCTCGTGTGCCTCATCCTAGTGGCGAGTGCCAACATCCCTAGGGACTCTTACCCTGTGTGCTGATATATTCATAGTGCAATGGACTCTAGATTCTATAACTACTTTATAATTTCAAGAAAATGACTCATTAAAGAATCCAAAAACTTGGCCATGCTATAAAGCACAAGTTTTTCTAAAGAATACAGGTCCACAAAATCCTTCACAAACTCATAAATCCTTAATAACATGCTATTTATACTACATTTACTATAAAACAGCAAGAAATGACATATAGCACATGAATGGATTCAAAAGAATTCTTGTTATCAGAATATCATGCAAACCAAGCTCAACAAGTGAGGAATAACAAACAAGTCCATAACATGAAAGTACAAAGCTAGACATAGTCAATAGACTACAACAACCAAGATAACACAGGAAAATAAAATGTAAATAATCACTCAATGGGTATACTCACATCAAGCAATTAAAAGTCCTAGATTTACCGGTCTCTTGACACCTCAAATCTCGTATTCGTACTCTCGTAACCATTTCCTAAGTTCCTTATGACCTATAACATGTTTTTGGATATGTTTAGGCCTTTACTTAAGGTTTTAGGCTCGGTTATAGTGTTTTGGAAATTTTGGAAAATTTTAGATTTTTGTGCTTTCATGGTAATTAGCACTAATGACCTCATTAGCGCACTAACTACTATCTCTAGCGCTCTAACTAAGATTAGCACGCTAATTGTTTCACCTAGCATGCTATGTGCAGTTTACTCCACACATAGGCCTCAGCAATGCTTTGGGGATCTCCATACACACTCCAAAAACCCCAAAACATCATCAATAACACTAAAACAGCCATGTATATCATTAAATCCATGAATTCATCAAATTGAACTAAATGAACTAGTGTAAGTAAGTTACCTAGTTGATGTGCACTAGTTTGATCAAGCTCCTACACACCTAATCCTCTAAACCAGCCATTTTTCTTCCTCCTCAAACACTCTAGCAAGGTTTATCTTCCAAATTTGCAAATGAAAATGATTTGTTTGGTTTGCATGTATTGAACTACGGCTTTATATATGAATAGATATAGTTGAATGATAGCCATACATCTTGTTGTAAACACGTATCTCAAGACCTATCTAATGGCCCACATGTTGACACTTTTCCCATTAACCTCCACTAACTAATCCTAAGTAACACCAATAGTAACTCCATTTGTCTCTAGATGTGCTAGCACATGTCTCGATGTAAATCACATGGTTATTGAATTAAATCACTAACTTAGGCACATTTAATTCTATATCAACTATAGCCACATTAAAGCCACTACTTAAACCATACTAAGCTCAAAATAAACTTACCACATAAATCTCTACCCCGATCTGTAACGGCCCTCTCCTAATCTAGGGCACCGCCCGGCCAAATCCCGTAATTAAGCCCTAATCATATCCACGCAAGACTTAACTACGTATTAGTCAACCTTTACAACCAAGACGCCTCTTTTCTCGTGTTCGGATAAGTAATACACTAGTCCTACCAGTTTATGAAATCTAGAGTTAATTAAAACTTTTTATTAAATTAATTAATTAATGGAAGTCTTATTGATTATGCGGAAGCAATTAGTAACTTATGCGGAAGCCATTTATAAACTCATAAGTGTGGAAAACCAGGAAATGACATCACATATATTAAGTCCTCAAAATGCATTGAAATAGAAAAATAGTATAAGTCAAGTCGGGGAACTAAAGCTCAACCCAATATACAACCCCAAATACCAAAAGAAGACCTACAATCGATGCAGTGATGCGCCGCGGGCTCAGGGATAATCGTCGATCTTCTCCTTGCCCGGCCTGCTGGTAGACGGCTCTGCACCCACCATCATAAAAAGGACGGTGAGTACAAGAATAAAATAGTAATCCCCAATGACAAGTTTAATTTGCATTTCCAAATATTCAAATGGTATTTAAAAGCATATAAATGGGAAAACTGGAAAATAAACCATATGCGAGTAAATACCAGAGTTAAACAAGTGATACTGACACTAGGCTAAGTAGTGGTGATTTAGGTCCGATCGTCACAGTGAAACATGTCACTCCGACTCAATAATCATATAGCACAAGGGACTCTAACCCAAGTGTTACCAGGGACGCTAACCCCGGTCTGTAGACCACCTCAGGGACTCTAATCCCGGGTGTCATACAGTGTCAAGTAACATGTGCCGACATCCCCAGGGACTCTAACCCCGTGAGTCGCGCACACCTCGATCGAGTACGGGACCTAAATGCAAAAACTACTTTTAAAATTTCAAGAAATACCAAGTATGGATTGTCAAGGCATAGGCACATCTACACACCTAAACAAATAGGAATACAAGTCCTCTTAAACATTTATAAGATATTCACTAAACATTTATAAGATATTCACTAGCCTAATAGCATGCTATTTATAATTCAATTCACATTTAAAACAACAAGAATAGACATAGCATGGGATAGAATCAATTAATCAAATCAAATGAATGGATATCATGCAAACTAGACTCATCAAGTGAGCATAGACGCAAAGAACACATGATATAAGAATACAAAGGCAAAATAGTCAAAAGGACTATGCAAGGACAACAATTAATAAAAATGAAATGCCAAGTAAAGTTGTCATTGGGTATACTCACAACAACAAAGTAAAGTCCTAGCTTTACTGGCCTCCCGATACTCCAACTCTTGTATTCGCTCTCCCGTACCCTTTTTCCTAAGTTCCTGAGTTTGGTGTCTCATTAGTTCAAATATAGTGGGTTTAAGCTCAATTTAGTGTGTTTATTGTGTATTCAAATGGGTTCAATAGACATTAAATCAATCTTCCTAAATCAGCCCCTAAAGACTAAATTAAGTTTCAATTTCAGTCCTACATTTTAACGCACTTTTAAGCAGGAAATGGTCTAAATATCGAAATCCTCCATCAGTACAATTATTTTTGGTCTCTCTCTTAGCTTTCCGTAAAGGTTTAGTTTGCAAAATTATGATTTAAAATAAAAGAGATATCATGATTTTACTAAACATAGGTCTAATTGGAATTTAATCCGACCAGCGAAATTAGAAAATCTATTTCTCCCAATCTATAGTTTCTAAAAATGTGATTTTTGGTCACAAGGCATAAAATATACCCAAATACAACATACTAAAAGATCAACTCATTTGGATAAGTAGTTAGGGAGTTATGCCCTAACAAATTTAGTTTCAAAGCTTTCTTTTATAATTCCAGCACCTAATTGTAGAGCATGTTTGGACATAAAAACATTTGAATCAAAATACCTTCAGTTAATAAATGTTATTCCCCTTTAAATAAGCTTTCAAATGCCACTAGTTTGGATCAATTTGGATCTAAAATGAGCATATTATGACCAAATTACCCAGGTTGATTCCTAATACAACATGCAAAATTCTAGTTTTGGTGTTGCAACTTCAAAAATTCATATCTGTATGATTTCAAAACCAAATTAAGAACTTCAATATAGCTGGATTATCAGCTTGAAATGAGGAATCCAAATATATAAATCGATTGCAATACTCAATCATTTACCATCTAAAATTAGTCTAAAACCAGAACTTGTTCTAATTTCAACTAAAAAGATGTGTACCTAGTTGATGTAGCACCCTAGCTTGAGAACTTCTCACCAACTCCCATGGATTCCTTCAACAACTTAATGATTCACTCCTCTCCAGCAATTCCTTCTTCTTCTCCAGCAAAAATGAATGAGTGATTTGGTTTGCATGTTGTTTGATCACTAATGTTATATATTAAGGTAATGTTCCTTCCTAGCCCTTGATCTCCATGGATTTATGTATCCCGAGGAATATCTAATGGTCCACCTCTTGCCATATATCCCACTAACTCCCACTAACTCAACCTCAAGTGACACCATTTTATTACTCACCTAGTTCCTAGATGTGCCCATGTGTATCTCTAGACCAATCATATGCTTTCCATTTGATTTACTCAACTATAGGCCTTTAATTTGATTTACATTAACAAACACAACCATAGGCTTATAAGTAATTCCTTATTTCATATTAGTATTAAATAAGACTTACCAAAATGCTAACTACCCTGTTCTCGGCTCGCACGCTACTCGAGGCGCTTCCCCGCTCTCGTCTCAACGCCTACAACTGTACAAACCGACTTAGTAAGTCTACACAATACATAACACTAGGCATACATCAATACAAAGATACAATATACCTCAGCCACGTGCCTCGGTCGCACGTATCACGGTGTAGGTCCCACGTCAAGGGTCGGTGATCCTGATTAAGGAATTAAAACGGGGGTTAGAGATTCGGGCCGTGACACGGTCCCACGTCTGCACGCAACTTGATGCACGTCTCCACTCACGTCTCGACGCTTATACACGGGTAGGAGTAATTTATTAATCTACACATAGACAAACACTAGTCATACATCACAACAAATCTAACATATACCTTGGCCCTCTCGCCTCGATCAATGCACATATCACGGTATGGGTCCCACATCATGGGTCAGTGATCCTGATTATAGATAATAAACGAGATTAGAAATTCTTGCTTTGACAATTCTTCCCAACTAATGAAAATTTTGTCCTCGAAATTAGAATTTAGATTAGTTTAATACCTGACTCGAAGAGGTACGAAAATATATCCATCATATAGTCTTCCCAATCCCAATTGAGTTCTGTATCATTATGGAACTGCCACTTGACGAGAACCTTCGGGATAGACTTGTTCCTTAACTGTTGTACCCTTCGATCCACGATCTGAATAGGGTGCTCCTCATATGTAATATCATTACTCAATTCTATCTAACTCAAATCCACAGTCGGTCGATCACCTGCTCTCGACTCAGCTAATCAAAACATAAAAATATGAAAGACTGGATGAATCCCTGACTTCTGTGGAGGCAACACAAGTTCGTATGGAACTTTCTCGATCTGTTTCTTAATCATGAAAGGCCCAATGAACCTTGTTGCAAGCTTACCCTTTACTCCAAACCTTTGAAGACCCTTTCGAGGGGAAACATTTAAATATACAAAGGCTCCCTCGGTGAACGTGAGATCACCGCGATATCTATTTGCATATTTTTTCTGTCTATCCTAGGCTCCCCTAAGTCTCTGACTAATCAGTTTGACCTTCTTTGTATGGTCAACAACAATCACAGGCCCCACAATCTCCCAGTCCTCTAGCTCCGCTCAACATGATGGCGAGTGACACGGTCTACCATATAAAGCCTCAAAAGGCGCCATTTCAATATTGGTTTGATAACTGTTGTTGTAAGCAAACTCACACAACGACAGGTAATCCTCCCAGGATCCGCCAAACTCTAATATAAAAGCTCGTAACATATCCTCGAGAACATGAATCATTCTTTCAGTCTACTTATCAGTCTAAGGATGAAAAGTCGTGCTGAACTGTAAGCGTATCTCATACTGCTCCTGCATACTCCGCCACATCTTGGACATATACATAGCATCTCTGTCAGACGTAATAGTAAATGGTACTCCGTGCAGTCTGATAATCTCTCTCTCGAACAGTATACTCAGCCGATCAAAAGTGTAATATGCGGCTACTGGTAGAAAATGAGCAGACTTTGTTAGTCTGTCTACAATCACCCAGATAGAATCATGTCTCCTGGAAGTCCTCGGTAATCCCCTCACAAGATCCATCGAAACGTCCTCCCACTTCCATCGTGGAATGGGAAGTAGCTTTAGAAATCCTTCAGGTCTGCGATGTTCAGCCTTTACTTGCTGACAAATTCCACAGTTCTTGTTGAATTCAAATATATCCGCCTTCATCCCAAGCCACCAAAAATGTATCTTTATGTCATGATACATTTTAGTCCTACCTAGATGAACGGTGAATCGCGAATGGTGTGACTCTTTAAGAATCTCTTCTTTCAACTCTAGCACCAACGGTATCTACAGTCTGTCTTTGAATCTCAGACACTAATCAACCATCTTTGTCAAGTCAACACAGTGTGTACTCTGCGCCAACTCACTAAACCTCGGGTATAACATATTGGTCCTCTGACCTTCTAACACTCTCTATATAGACACGGTTTGTACATTCATTTATGCGTAAATCTCAACCCGAGTACCTGTAGAAACCTTAATATCTCTAATTGGTATCCTACTAAGTGCATCTGCGACTACGCTGGCTTTTCTTGGATGATAATCCACAGAAAAGTCATAATCATTCAGAAACTCTAACCACATACACTGTCTCATATTCAGCTATTTCTACGTGAAGAGATAATTCAAACTCTTGTGATCAGTAAAAAATATGAATTTCTCTCCATACATATAATGTCTCCACACCTTCAGTGCAAACACTACTACTGCAAACTCCAAATCATGTGTGGGGTAATTCTTCTCATGCACTTTCAACTGTCTGGAGGCTTAAGCTACCATACCACTACCCTGTATCAACACGCGACCCATACCCATATGAGAAGCATCTGTGTACACCAAGAATCCATGTCCAGCCTCTGGCAACACTAATACTAGTGCATTTGTCGATAGTCTCTTCAATTGATTGAATGCCTCCTCGCATTCCTCAAACCAATCAAACATGACGTCATCTGGTCAACCTAGTCATCGGTGAAGTGATCTTCAAGAAATACTTCACGAATCGGTGATAATATCTTGCCAAACCCAGAAAACTCCTAACTTCTGACACTGAAGTCAGTGTTGGCCAATCCATAATTGCTTGAATCTTGGTCGGATCCACTGATATCCCTGCTGCTCAAACAACATGCCCCAGAAACTTGACCTCTGAAAGCCAAAATTCACATTTACTGAACTTGGCATAAAGTCTGTGCTCCCTCAAGATCTGCAACGTCTCCTTGAGGTGCTACTCGTGATCCTCTCTGGTCCTCGAATATGTCACTATATCATCAATGAAGATTACTACGAAACGGTCAAGAAATGGTCTAAACACCCGATGCATCAAATCCATAAACATTGCGGGAGCATTAGTCAGCCCAAATGGCATGACCGTGAACTGAAAATGTACATATCTTATGTTAAAAGCTTTCATAGCCCTATCCTAATCCCTGATCCTAAGTTGATGATACCCTGATCACAGGTCTATCTTGGAGAAACATTTTGCTCCTCTCAGGTGATCAAATAAATCATCAATCTTCGACTGTGGATACTTATTCTTAATTGTGACTTTGTTCAATTGTCTGTAGTCGATATAAAGTCTTAAAGTACCATCCTTCTTTTTCAAAAAAATGATGGGTGCTCCCTATAGCGACATAGATGGTGTGATGAATCCCTTCGGTCCCAAGTCTTGAAGCTGAGTCTTTAACTCCTCTAACTCTCGCGGTGCCATGCGGTACGGTGGTATAGAAATTGGTATGGTGCCCGGTACCAACTTAATAATAAAATCAACCTCTCGCAGCGGAGATAGACCAGGTAAGTCCTCCGAAAACACATCTGGAAGCTCTCTAAAACTGGTATATCCTCAAACTTAGGTCCCCGACTCTCTAGTATAGTGCATAATGAAATCAATGCCTCCATCTCCTCACTAGTCGTAGGTCGACCTCTCGTACCTACTGTCCTCACTGAACTGCCTCTATAGATGAAGATCAGACGCCTTGGGATCTCAAATAACATTGTCTTATTGAAACAATCAATATGAGCGTAGTATGCTGAAAACCAGTGCATCCCTAAAATTGCATCGAACTCTAAAAACTCGAGGACTCTAACGTCAGCAGGTAACTTTACCCTACCAATCTAAATCGGACATCCTTCAACAAAACTATTAGGGTAAACCCTATCATCAGCAGCAGTACTTAAAATCAAATGTATGCTAAGTCTAATATGTGTCAACACTAGGATGTCTACCATACGACTAGTAATGAATGAAACAGTAGAAACAGAATCAAACAACACATATGCATCTCTACTGAAAATGGAAACCGTACCCTTAATGAGATCTCGTCTTGCTTCGAGATCTAGCTGTGCTACCATGTGTGCTAATAAGCTGTCGTTGGATGTATGCACTATCGGGTCATGTGCCCCACTTGACCGCATCTCCAACATCTAAAGGGTCCACGCTGACCAAATTGTTGTCTCTGTCCCTGATCATCCTGAACCTGTCTTGTTCCTGCCTCTGCCCCTGTCTAGAATCTCGACCTCTACCTCAGCCTCTACCCTAGTGTTCGAAGTGTTGGTGGTGTTGGTAATGCCCACCTAGCGGGAGGAGGTAAAGAAGTTCTACCATAAGTCTTATGTATGTGGGCTAGTGGTGGTGTATGTGCTACTAGTCGTACGTCAGAACCTTGTGCTCCACCTCTCTGAATCCGTCTTTGTGCACTCATCTATCTCTTACCCCTCTGTCCTCTCCGCTCAAAACCATCAACTCTCTCCGGTAACTCGACCTGTCCATCCTCTCTCTACCCAACTCATATGTCTCATCGGAGAGAGCCCACTCATACATCTCCTGAAGAGATTTGGCTCTGGTGCCCACAACAGACCGTGTGATATCTCATCTCAAACCATCACCAAAATAGAAAGCATCATCAGCATCATTTATAACTAAGTCTCTGACAAACTATCTGAGGTAGCCATATCTATCTCTGTAACACATCACTGTCTCACTCTCAGCCTTTCTCAGTGTCATAAATCTCTTCTTCATTCTCTTCACCAAAGAAGCCAGAAAATACTGCTTGAAAAACTCTTTCTTGAAATCATCCCATGACGTAAAACTACCTATACTCGCCACTGTGGTTCCACCAAACATCTGCACCATTCTCTAGGGTGTAGTAAGAGAGAATAGGTTGTAACCTGTCCTCAAATCCCAATAGTAGATGTAACATCTCTTGTGAGAGAATCCATTGCTCGATCTTCTCATGATTACGTTCTTCGGCAAAGAAAATTGGCCTAAGCCTGATGAATTCCTTCACCAGCTTAGCATCCCTCGATAGTGCTGCTACCTCAGAAGGAGTATGCGTAGGAGTAGATGTGTCCCTAGCTATAGCTGTCTCTTATACAGTCGTTATCGATAACTCTGATGGATGTGGTGCTATATGGTATATACGTGGTTGTAGCATTAATGGTGCGAGTGCTCGAGGTCCTGAGGTAGTAGTATTTGGTGCAGTCTCAGTCATAGTAATCTGAGGTGTCACTATAGTAGTCTGAATGGCAGGAAGGGCTGGTGTGACAGCTGCCATGTGCTCTCTCATGAAAGCAATGAAGTCAGCTAACTATTGCCCTTGAGCCGCTACCTAGTCAGACAGCCTCTGATAATCGTCAGCTAAGGTAGTAGGAGGCCGACTCCCACTGGCTCCAATATCTCCACCATCGCGTATGTTTGCCATCAATTTCTACAAGTAGATAACGAACTTGAATCAGCTACTATGTGGCAGAACTTGTAGATATATACATATAGCAAATATCATCTACATATAAGATATCCCCGCCTCACCTTCACTCACTTCCCAACTAATAGTTTTTAGGCAAAGATCATCTGGTCTCCACATCTAAGATTTGTATTTTATTCAAGTTTTCTATCATACTTATTGAGAAAAAAATTGTCTCTGATACCAACTGTGACGGCCCCTTCCCTAATCCAGGGCACCGCTCGGCCTAATCCCGTAATTAAGCCCAAATCCTAATCCCACAAGACTTAAATACGTATTAGTAAGCCTTTTATCCAAATCTCATTCATTATTTTATGTTCAGAATAAGTAAAACACCTGTCAACATATAATTAGATTTCAGAGTAATTTAAAACTTTATATATTTTTTTAGTTATAGCGGAAGACTTAACATATTAAGCGGAAGCAATTATTATAAATCCTAAATGTGTGAAAACTAAGAAACCATGACCACATGCATATATAACAAAGTGGAGAATATAAACAATGTGATGGTCATCATAAGTTAATGAACTAAGCATTCATCCCGATATACAACCCCAAACAAATAAAAAACATAAGTATATAATACATAGAATACCAAAAATTAAAAAATATTGATGCAAAGGTACGCCGCTAGCTCAGAGGTAATCACCAATCTTCTCCTTACCCAGCCTACTCGTCAACGGCTCTGCACCCACTGTCATCAAAAGGACGGTGAGTACAAAAAGTAACAGTAATCCCCATTGACAACTTTATTCACATTTCCAAAACTAAGTAAATGGTATTTAACAGTATAAGTCAAATAAAGAAAGACAAGTACCAAAAATATGCCAAGAAATACCACAGTTAAGCAAGTGAAACTGACAAAAGGCTAAATAGTTATGATCTAGATCCGGTCAGCTGTGACCTACGTCAGTGAAGCCATTAACAACTAAGGAAATTACATGTCTCACAAAATCTACCTCACTAGGGACTCTAACCCCAGTGGCATCAGGGACTCTAACCTCGTATATCATCAGCAACCCCAGGGACTCTAACCCCGTGTGCCTCATCCTAGTGGCGAGTGCCAACATCCTTAGGGGCTCTAACCCCGTGTACTGATCTGCTCATAGTGCAATGGCCTCTAGATTCTATAACCACTTTATGATTTCAAGAAAATGACTCATTAAGGAATCTAAAAATTTGGCTATGCTGCAAAGCACAAGTTTTTCCAAAGAATACAATTCCACAAAATCCTTCACATACTCACAAATCCTTAATAGCATGCTATTTATACTACATTTAATGTAAAACAGCAAGAACTCACAAAGCACATGAATGGATTCAAAAGAATTCAAGTTATCAAAATATCATGGAAACCAAGCTCAACAAGTGAGGAATAACAAACAAGTCCATGACATGAGAGTACAAAGCTAGGCATAGTCAATATATACTACAACAACGAAGATAACACTGGAAAATGAAATGTAAATAATTAATCAATGGGTATACTCACATCAAGGAATGTAAAGTCCTAGCTTTATCAGTCTCTCGACACCTCAAATCTCGTATTCGTACTCATGTAACCTTTTCCTAGGTTCCTTATGACCTATAACATGTTTTTGGATATATTTAGGCCTTTACTTAAGGTTTTAGGCTCAGTTATAATGTTTTGGAAATTTTGAAAAATTGCAGATTTTTGTGTTTTCATTGTAATTAGTGCGCTAATAAAATGGATTAGCACGCAAATGACCTCATTAGCGCGCTAACTACTGTCTCTAGCGCGCTAACAAAGATTTGCGCACTAACCGTTTCATCTAGCGCGTTATGTGCAGGAAAACCCAAAATTCAGCAAATAGAATTTTGAGTTAACTCTACACATAGGCCTCACCAATGCTCTTGGGATCTCCATACACACTCCGAAAACCCAAAAACATCATCAACAATACAGAAACAACCATTTATATCATTAAATCCACTAATTCATCAAAATAAATTAAATGAACTAGTGTAAGTAAGTTACCTAGTTGATGTGCACTAGTTTGATCAAGCTCCTACACACTAATCCTCCAAACCAACTATTTTTCTTCCTCCTCAAACACTCTAGCAAGGTTCATCTTCTAAATTTGCAAATGAAAATGATTTGTTTGGTTTGCATGTATTGAACTATAACTCTATATATGAATAGATATGGTTGAATGATAGCCACACATCTTGTTGTAAACACGTATCTCGAGACCTATCTAATGGCCCACATGTTGACACTTTACCCATTAACCTCCACTAACTAATCCTAAGTAACACCAATAGTAACTCCATTTGTCTCTAGATGTGCTAGCACGTGTCTTGATGTAAATCACATGGTTATTGAATTAAATCACTAACTTAGGCACATTTAATTCTATATCAACTATAGCCACATTAAAGCCACTATTTAAACCATACTAAGCTCAAAATAAACTTAGCACATAAATCTCTGCCTTGGTCCTACGTCGACACGCAACTCAAGGCATGTTTCCACTTACGTCTCGATGCCTATAAACGAGTAGGAGTGATTTAGTAATCTACACATATACAAACACTAGGCATACATCACAACAAAATCTAACATATACCTCGGCCCTCTCGCCTTAGTCAATGCACATATCACGTATGGATCCCACGTCATGGGTCGGTGATCCTGATTACAGATAATAAATGAGATTAAAAATTCGGGCCGGGACAAGAGGACAGGTTCGGGAGAGGGCAGGCATGATCATTCAATGTAGAGACCATTAAGAGCATGTTTTAAGTGTGGAAAAGTTGGGCATTTCTTGAACAAGTGTCCGTAATGGGTCAAGGTACATCAGAGTGGGGCACCACATCAGCAGCATATTAGGGAGAGTGGTCACATCGTAGCCGAGCCCGATTCTTAAGCGACGCGCCATCTGATTGAGGGTATGGTTTTAATTTGCAGTCATTTGATGCATGTGATGATTGACTCTGATTCGAGTATTTCCTTTATTTCAGGTCGCATGGTCGATGAGTTAGGGTTGAGACCAGTTAGACTTAGCACCCACTTGATCCTTAGTAATATTGTTGGGGACGAAATATACCCTAACATGTTATGTAAGCGTTGTATAGTCGAGATAGAGGGATACGAGCTACCAATAGACCTCAGGGTATTATAGTTTCTCGAGTTTGATGCGTTGTTGGGTATGGACTGTTTGGCCGCTTACCATGAACAAATTGATTATTTTAGTAAGACGGTCACTTTTCTAATCCTCGGACAGTTGGAGTTTAGTTTTCACGGTAATGCAACGCAGCTTCCAAGCACAAGTGGTAAAGTGGCTACGAGCCAGGAGATGGAGGTATTTGTTATCTTTCTTAGTACTACAAAGAGATCAATGGAGAGTATTGAGGAGATTCCTATAGTTTATGAGTTCTCGGATGTGTTCCCTAGGAATTACCCGAGATACCACCACCGACGGAGATTGATTTCATAACAGATTTAGTCCCAAGGAGTAGACCAATATCAATACCAACGTACAGGATGGCTCCTAAGGAGTTAGATGAGTTAAGGAACCAACTCGAGGAGTTATTACATCTAGGATTCATTCACCCCAATATATCTCCATGGGGCGCGCAAGTGCTATTTGTGAAGAAGAAAAATGGGAGCTTGAGACTTTGCATCAACTATAGGAAGTTAAACTGTTTGACAGTCAAGAACAAGTATTCGCTTCCTCTTATAGATGATTTATTTGATCAATTGAGATGCGCAATGTGGTTTTCTAAGATTTATTTGAGATCAGGATAACACCAGCTCAGGATCACGAATCAGGACAAAGAGAAGACTGCCTTCAGTACACGATATGGTCACTTCGAGTACACCGTCATGCCATTTGGTTTGACCAATGCGCCACCGATGTTCATGGACCTAATACACCGAGTATTGAGACAATACCTGGATCAATTTGTGATAGTATTCATAGATGACATCTTAATCTACTCCAAGACTTGTGAAGATCATGAGGGACATCTCAGGATGATTCTGCAGACACTGAGATAACACCGACTATATGCTAAGTTTAACAAATGTGAGTTCTGGCTATCAGAGGTTAGATTCTAGGACACGTGGTCGAAGCTAGTGGAGTTAAAGTAGACCCTACGAAAATTGAAGCAGTGATAGGTTGGCCTACACCAGAGACAATGACTGACATTCGTAGCTTTTTGGGCTTAGCAGGTTATTACCATAGATTTGAGCAAGATTTCTCCAAAATCGCAGCACCAATGACAAATTTGACCTTGAAGAATGTCAATTTTGACTGGGATGACAAGTGTGAGCATGCCTTTCTGACTTTGAAGGATAAGCTGACCTTAGCTCCACCCTTGATGTTACCAGAGGCGGGGGAGAAATATGGTGGTGAACACCGATGCATCACAATTTGATTTTTGGATGTGTTCTCATATAGGGGGATGGTGTTATAGCTTATGCTTCCCGATAGCTTAAGGCTCATGAGAAGAACTGCCCGGTACACGACTTAAAGTTGGCAAGTGTAGTTTTTGCATTGAAGATTTGGCGACATTATCTCTATGGAAATAGACTCACCATTTTCACTGACCACAAGAGTTTGAAGTACTTGTTCACTCATAAAGACCTTAATGTAGTGGCAGATGCACTGAGCGGGAAGAGGTCAGAAGCAAAGGTAGTAGTTTGTCAGATGACACACGGGTATATACTACTTAAGGCTGCGAACTTGGCTAGTTCAGTGGATGCTCTAAATATGATAGAGGTTTGTATTTGTGGGCAATTGAGAACACAATTAGTCTCTATTCAGAGGGTTTTGGAGGGCCAGCAGGCAGATTAATAGTTTGAGAAGTTCATTGAGTTAACTGAGGGCTCGATCACCCGAAGTGGAGTTAGTCAACATACTCGTGTTTGAGGTATAGGGGACGATTGTAGATTCCATCAATGGCTGAGTTACGTACAAAGATACTCTAGGAGGCACATCGCTTGCGATACGCCGCTCATACGGGTAGGACCAAGATGTATCAGGATATAAAACGTCTCTTTTGGTGGTCAGGGATGAAGGTTGTCGTAGGAGAGTACGTCAGGAGTTGTGGGATATGCCAGCAGGTTAAAATTGAGCATAAAGGCTTGGAGGGTTGTACAACCATTTCCCATTCCTCAGTGGAAGTTGGAGCACATCGCTATGTATTTTGTCAGTGGTCTGCTAGTGCAAGCCTGATAGTATTTAGGTGATTGTGGATAGATTGACCATGTCTGCACACATCTTACCGGTCTCCACCAAGTATAAATTTGAGCAGCTGAGCAGTCTTTATGAGAGTGAGATAGTCAGATTACATAGAGTTCTGATCTCTATTGTGTCAGATATAGGGTTTCAATTTACATCAAAGTACTGGGAGAGTATGCATAAACTCTTTGGCACACAACTTCAGTTCAGTACAGCGTATCACGTGCAGACAGATAGCCAGTCCGAGCAATTGATTCAATTTTTGGAAGACATGCTGAAGGCTTGCATTTTAGAGTATGATGGGTTCCGGAAAGAGTATCTACCTCTTTCTGGATTTACTTACAATAATAAATACTAAGCTAGCATTAGAATGGCGCCATTTGAGGCACTCGACGGCAAGCCTTGTAGGTCTCCAGCATGTTGGGCTGAGCCTGAGGATATCGCGACAGTTGGGCTAGAGATAGTAGTAGATCACTCAGAGAAGATCAGGCATATATGTCAATGAAGGCGCTCAGGAGAGACAAAAGAAGTACGCTGACAAGTATCGAGATGGATTGGGATTTAAGGAGGGAAACTATGTCTATTTAAAGGTCTCACCTCTGAAGGGTCACAAACGGTTCGAAATCAAAAGAAAACTCGCGCAAAGATTCATAGGTCGATTCAGGTTTGTAGAAAGAGTCGCCAAGGTTACTTACAAGCTCGAGTTACCATCACCAATGGTAGGAGTCTACCTAGTGTTCTATATATCAATTTTTCGATTGGATAGATTGAGGAAAGATGATAGGCCGATGGTTGACTTGAGTCAAATTTACTTGACAGAGGATATCAGTTATGAGGAGTAACCCGCATTGATTTTGGACCGTAAGGTGCAGAGCTTGCGCGACAAGGACATCCTGTTAGTCCTCGTCAAGTGGCAACATCATGGCGACTAAGAGTTGACATGAGAACGGGAGTCCTATATGCGAAAGAGCTTCCCTTATCTTTCTTATTTCGGCAAGGGTTTCATTTTAGTTATTTTAAATTTCGAGGATGAAATTCTTATTAGTTAGGAAGGCTATAACAACCCGAATAATCTAATCCTAGTCAATCTGTCTTGTAGGACCATGACCTAACGGCCAATCCTACGTGGCATTCTAAATCACAACTCGGGCATCGACACCGAGGTTATTAAGTTAATTATTTCATTTGTGTTTGATCTCATGTTATATACTATACTTATCAAAATAAACCTACAAATGGTACTAGCTATAATATTGGACGAGCGAGTTATAATATATTGAGATGCGTATGCTCGGGTATTTAGATGAGTCGATGTGCTAACGGGGGACTTAGGTTGGCTTACAACTTAGGCTTTTATTTGAGAAATTACGCCTAAAATATTTTGTGAAGCAAAAATACTCAATAAGTCATGAAATTAAAATGAAATGCTTATCCTAGATACTAATCTAAGTTCAATGATAAGCCAAGCTACTGATTATAAGATTAAGCCTAGGTTAGTTTATATGACCTAGTGTAAATTAACTAATTTAGTGTATAGCTTCAATTGGATCAAGTTAAAATGCAAGTCCCTAAAATCTTAATAACAATCCCATGAAATATGAACCATGAGATCAAGTTTATGAAGGAATCTTAGGGTGGGCATGTTTTAATTGTTGGGTTTGGGGGTTCATACGCAGCGGAAATTACAAAACAATTTTGACAAAAACCCTAACAGGATCCGAATCTAATTCCATTAAAATCGTTTAAACCATGAAAACTTAATCATACATCGGTCGCAATATACCTTTCTGAAGGTTGATCGATCTCTAAGGCGCTGCCAACGACGAACGCCCTCTACCAGCAGTCCACACACGAACGGCGGCCGAGATTCGAAGTGCTAGCTTCGAGAGAATACCAAACCTTTTGTTTCTCTCCAAAACGATCCAGAGCGTACCAGAAAACCCTAATTCGTTTCTAAAACGAAAATAGAGTTTCGGCTCTTAATATTTCCTCTGTGTTCTAACTTAAAGCGTCTATTTATACAACCCTTGTATATAGACGGTTAAGTAAATTACACATATACCCCTACTTAAAGAAGAATAAGTGTAATACACCACAAGGATGTTTCTGTCATGAGTTTTATCATATAAAATTCGTTTTTCTGAACCATCTTAAAATCTCGCAAAACCATTCTTAGTGTGCGACCCAATAGGCTCATACAACGTTGGCAGTGTACCAAAACACATTTTGGTATACAAGTCGTAAGCGGCCTCTAGCAAGACATTATGACTACCCAAGTTGTACGAATATCAAATCGATAGAACCTAATCAATAATGTATATAACATCCTTTTGTCACATGATATCCTTTTGATTAAACATAAGGCATGAAATTGTCATCCAACATGTTCAATCGTACTAGTATCAATCTCTAGGTAGACTGAAAACATCCAAGTGACATTGATCAATATCAATTCACTTAGACTAGGCCTTTTAACAGTCTAACACATCGAGGGATCCACTGGATATCTCTCTTTATATGAGAGGGTCGAATTCTATCTTGATTACACAACTTCATCACATTGCTCACACAGTAACCAATCACAACCTTTATAATCGTCCGGTTAAAGGCAACGTTTGATTGTGTCAAATCACTGTGTTCCTAATGTTGAAGTCTCTGGCAATCTCAAGTCAGAGGACTGAAAAATATACCTATCATGAGAAACAACTATGACTTAATCCATGTGATGTTCTCATAGCGGGTCGGTCCAGTACTTTGTTCCCTAACAAGTACTTGTGATCTTGATTCGTATTCCTATATGTATAATCATCATATGATCATCAATCAAGACTCACACTAGTCTTAATTCATTATAGTTCCCAGTATAATGATCGACTAGGGACATTTAGGATATTTCTATAAATACCCATGGATCTTATTATAATGTAAACATGCAAATTAATTATAATAAACAACAAATGAAATCCTCTATTTTATTAACTAAAAGTATTCATAAAGACAGTTAATGGATTGACCTAGGGCACATGCCCCAACATTAATTAAAACTCATCTTAGATCCACATATATATGAGTAATAAGTGGGATGCTAAGTAAATCCTAGAATGAGTGTTTAAACATCTAAAAGTCTATAAATTGAGGACTTAGTGGAGAGACCTTTAACATCACCTCTACATGCATTTCTTGAAAGAACGAAAGAGGAGATTAAGAGTGTTGGATTTTAGTGGATTGGGTGGCTAAGGAAAGGAAATTAAATCTAAGATTGAAGAAATTTCAGCCTTAGAAGAGTTCATGACCTAGGTACTTTTCTTTCTCTCTTTTTCTTGCTCTAAGTAATAGAAATTTGAGGTTTTTGGAGTTCTAACTCCAATTTTGAATTTTTAGAGCTTCAATTATCTTTATAATGCAAGGATTTTGAGTCTTAAATGGGGTGTTTAAAAATAATTTTATCGGATCAAGTCTTTGTTTTCAAACAAGCCATGTTTCTTGTTCAAATTTGGAGTTTTAGTGATAATGGATTGTTCTTTAAGTTGTATTGTTCTTTAAGTTGTGAAATATTTAGATCACTCGCATTCACTTCAAAAACAAAGTATCTTGATTGAGTTTCAATTATGGATAGCAACTTCTTGGAATTGGATTCTTGGTTTCTAATATTTGGGGTTTATATTGTTCATGAACAACGCTTGTTTGATGAAATGCCACAATGAAGAGTTGCATTGTGTTAAGTGTTGGGGATTCATTGATTCTTATTTTTGGGTTATTTGGTTGATTTGAAAGGATTATTAAGACCCTAATAGAGTTGAAAAATGGATGGAATTGTTGTCATGAGTTGGTGTCTTGAATTGAGTTGAATGGATCAATTGATGCCTTGAATTGAGCCAGAATTATAGCTAAAATTATAGATAGCATAATTCCTTCATTTCTTCTCAGAATTGGCTGATTTGTTTATGAGCTATTCTTGGATATTTAGACAAGCTTCTCACCAAAAATTACGTTTTTTAGATGTATGGTATGAGAGTTATGAATTTCCTAACACTGCTGGTTCGAGACTTTTTCAAGTTGAGTTGCTTTGGCATTTTGAGCATAACCCTCTCAATTTTAATCGAATTTGAGCATAATTTACCATTTCAGAAAGCTAATACATAGAAAACAACTTAAGATTAGTATTTCTTAAAAATTTAGTCATCTTCTTTGACGAAAATGGACTGAAAATTAGTGTTAATCCATCGAGATATTCCTTTTACAAGTGTTTGTTTGTCGAGACCTCTTCTTGGGGTCTCCACTAGTCCAATAATAATGAAAATCACCATAATAGCTTAAATTACAATAAATTAGATTCCTTAAAAGTTCAAGTGATTCAGAGGTGTTTTGAATGTTTTGCCAAATGAGTTTTGAAATAGGTAAAACTTAGTTACTTAATGGGCTAGTTTTTTACTTAAGGTGTTCCAGACATCAATGCTGTCGGAATTGAACCAAAGTTTTCAGAATATGTTAGTATATCATAGTAAAGGTGTTCACCAAGTTTCATTATTTTTCGGTGTGTCTAACTTAGTTTTCAAGTCATGCTTCGAATAAGAGACCAATAATTACAAATAAGGACTTAAAGTTTTACTTAGAGTCTCAAATTAGGTTTTTGGTAATATTGATGAGATTTTATCACTCAACAATCTTGGTTTAAAGTAAATAGACTTCAACAAACCAACACTAAGAATTTTGAAAATTTCTATGAGTGTTTTAGCCACATTTTAAGTTGCTTAAAAATCAAGTTCTTGGAAATTATTGTAACGTCCCTAAGGGGCTATTTTGCAAACCAATGCATTAAACCAACTTGAAATGATTTGCAATGGACTTTGATGATTCAATAACACTTAGAAACAATAGGGAAAATGCTTACAACCTTAAAACAACAAGTTTGGATATTTTGGTCGAGTTACGGGTTAAAGGGGCATTTAAATGATTAAAAGAGATTTCGTGGGGTTATTCCTTCACATCAAGGCTTTGTATGTGGTAAGAATGAGTGACCCGAGGATATAGCATAAATTTGTTTAAGACACA
Source organism: Stephania cephalantha (assembly GCA_039657325.1). NCBI lineage: Eukaryota > Viridiplantae > Streptophyta > Magnoliopsida > Ranunculales > Menispermaceae > Stephania > Stephania cephalantha. The sequence goes on along the minus strand of CM077574.1, from coordinate 30,749,711 downwards.
TTCAAATTGTGGTTTGGTCTAAGTTAAATAGAAAAGACATTGAGACAAATAGTGGACTGTTTTATAATGAATTGAGATAATCAAATTTAAATAAGCTCTAACACATACCAAATAAAATCTAATAGGTACCAGGGGCCTAAAACGTCAGTGCCAGGTATCAGGAGTGTAGTATGGACGTGTGTGAGCCGCGTTTATCTCGGATATTATTGCATTTTGACTTAAGTAAACCAGTAAAATCGTCAACATGATTTCTTTTCAACTTCTTATTGTTAATCTCTTGAAAAGCATGCCATACTTGTATTCCCTTCTTGTTTCAAGTGGCATAGGGTCTAAGTAGTCCACCAGTTATGTCATCTCACAGGTTAAGCATCCAGAGTCATCGTGGCTTCTCGTTAAGGACTATTCAAGGCAAAAAAACATCTGTGGTCACTGTGGCTTTCCTTGATAGTTAAGGGATTGTTGGAAGGGACTCGATGAGACTGTAGTGCCTGAAAAATTATGTCGAGACAATTGGAAGTGGCCTTAGGCCCGTCGTGTTGATTTCAACCTGTGTTATAGTCTTAATACCCGCAGTTTAGACTAGATTACCTATTTGCCTATCTTTTTCCTTCCTTGCCACTTAATTTTTCACTGCTTATTTGATTAGTCTGTTTATCATGCACTTTGTTATTTTATTTATAACTTTCTTTAAATACCCGCGTGATTTAGAGACTATTGTAATTTATTACTCAGAAATACTGTTGAATCTCTTTTGGTTTTACTTATTGGAATTATCTCTGTTGTTGGTGACAATTGCAGGTCCCTCAAGCAATAAAGGGAAGGTGCTTGTACTTGGTGATTTCCTTTAAGCTACCCTCAGAGTCAACTCTATTACTCTTACTTCGTAGGTTATTTTGTCATATTGTTATATATATGACTATGTATTCATGATGTTTTGATGCTTTTAGGTACTTGAGGTTGTGAGATACACTTGACGATACATGTATATGTGTATTGTATTTTTTATCACCAGTTATATGCATGATATCGCACTGTTTGCAAAATTTCCACGCCTAGGGCTTGTCCCATATTCAGTTAACTTTTATTTGTTGCTTTAAATTACTTTCTACTACGTAATGAATATTAAGACTTGTTAAACTTATCAATGAACTTAATAAGCAACCAATGGATGGATAATTTGAAATAGAAGCCGACTAGGCATGCGTTCACGTGAAGGGAGTTGACTGAGGGTCCACGTAGGTTTAGTGTCGGACGGGGCCCAATTTGTGGTGACTAGGGCCGTTACACTCTGCACATGACTATGTAATCTTGGAACACCAACTTAAAGTATACATTCATGATGTGAGACAAAGATCTGCATTTTTAGGTTATAATGATCTTGCAAGTCTTGTCGTAGAGATGGTTTAGACTTAAAAGCAAATGGTTTCTCCATTTGTTTACTACCTTATCGAGTTAGCATTGATCTTACCAGTGGCAACTACAATGGTCGAAAGAGTTTTCTCGGCTGGCAATGAACATTATCAAGACAAGATTGTGAAATAAGATAGGTGATTAATGGTTGAATGACTCTATGGTGTGTTATATTGAGCCAAACATATTTATAGAATAAATTAAGAAAAGATATTGTAGCGTTTTCAAAACATGCGAAATCGCTGGATTCAATTCCCTTCATGCAGAATTTATCAGTATTTTTAATTTATATTGCAAATTATTATGATTATTAGTATATTATAGAACATTTTTCTTTACTTGTATAATTATTTGTTTGAAGAGAGAAAAAGTGAAAGTTCGCTCCCGTCAATAAGATTTTCTTGATTGGCCCATGACTATAACATTATTTGTGTTAGGGCATGTGCCCTAGGTCAATCTACAAACATTGTTTATCTTATAATTTTAGTTAATAAATTAGAGGTTTTATTTGTTGTTTTATATAACCGATTGCATGTTTACCTTATAGTAAGATCTATGGGTATTTGTTCAAATATCCTAAATGTCCCTAGTCGGTCATTATACTGGGAACTGTAATGAATTAAGACTAGTGTGAATCTTGATTGATGGTCATGTGATGATCATGCGTATAAGGATATGAATCAAGATCATGAATAATTATTATGGAATAAGATACTGGACCGACCCGGTATGAGAACACCACATGGATTAAGTAATAGGTGTTACTCATTATAGGTATATCTTTAGTCCTTCGACTTGAGATTACCATAGACTTCAATATTAGGAGCATGATAATTTGACACAATCAAATGTTGTCTTTAACCGGACAATTATAAAGATTGTGATTGGTTATCGTGTAAATAATATGTGAAGGTGTGTAATTAAGATATAATTTGGCACTCTCGTATAGAGCGAGATATCAGTGGATCCCTCGATAAGATAGACTGATAATGGCCAAGTCCATGTAAATTGATATGATCAATGTCACTTGGATGTTTTTCAGTTTACCTAAAAATCGAGACTAGTACGATTGAACATTAAGGGTGACTTTTCATGCCTTATGTTTAATAAAAGGACATCGCACGACAAAATGATATGATATACGTTATTAATTAGGTTGTATCGATGTTGATATTCATGCTATTTGGGTAGTCATAATGCCTTGCTAGAGACCGCTTATGACTTGTGTACCAAAATGGTTTTTGGTTTACTGCCAACGTCGCATGAACCTATTGGGTCGCACACAAAGAATGTCTTTGCACAATTTCGATTGGTCCAGAGTAATGAATTTTATATGATAAAATTCTTGACATAGAAGCCCTTACGACTTGTTATATGATAACTTATTAATAGGGGCATATGTGTAACTTAAACTACGTAAATACAATAGTTGTATTACGAATAAGATTTTAAGTGAGGGCTTATCTACACATATAAATAAAGGGTGGATCCCTAAAAACGAAATAAGATTTCGTTTTAACAATTTTTGAGTTCTCTGGATTTAGGGAGAGAAAGAAAAATCGTTTTCAATCTCTCTTGGGGCTAGTACTCCAAATCGTGGTCACTGTTCATGTGTGGATTTCTGATAGAGGACGCGCACTTGAACGTCTTGAAAATCGAACAATCAAAAGGAAATCATAGAATAAAGTATGATTTACTTTCATAGATTTAGTTTAATGGAACTTATTTTTCGATCCTTTGGGGTTTTTCAAAATTTGTTTTGAATTTTCCGCTGCGTATGAACCCCCAAAAACCCAACAATTAGATATATGCACACTACAATATTAATGAGCTTTACAAGGGGTATTCAATTGAGATTTTAATAAACTTTTGGTTACTTTTATAAGTTGATGACTTTTTAGAAGTTTATAGATTTTGGTAGACTTTTATAGACTTTGATAAACTTTTATGCAGACTTCATTTTGATGACTTTTATTAACATTTAAGATTTTCAGTGACTTTTGTGAACTTCTTAAACATGATTTTGATTGATATTAGCAAATTTTTGTGATTTTTATAATGAAACAAATATTTTGCACTTTATTATAAAAGAAATTAGATAAATAATTATATTTCTTTTTCTTAAGAACTATTACTAATTTTTTTAATAAAAAACATATAGATATATTAATGAATTACGATCAAGGTAGTAGGATAAACAATAAGTAAATAAATATCAACATAATAAATAGGTAAATAAATCATCTTATAGTGGCAGAAAAAAACCAAATAAGATCATAGCAAATGTTAGTGTAAAAACTTTGCACTTTAGGAAAAAAAAACATTATATTTTTTCCTTAAGAATGATAGTTTAAGTTTTTGAAAATGCACTTTTTGCATTTAAAAATATTACAATTATTTTCTCCAAAAACAATAATATTACACTTTTTGAGATTATAATAATGCACTAATAAATGAAACTTCATTGTAAAAAAAAAACTCATCAAAAATGTACAGTGATGCAAGAATGAGATCTTCTTAATAATGTCATCATTTTCATTTTCATCAACGTAGACATTAGAGTATAATGAGTGAGCAATGAAATCCATGAGTTGTGGAGTGATTGAAGAAGTTGATAAAAACAATTGATTAGAAATCTTCTCAACAATGCAGTCTTTTTTGAAAAATGGAACTAACAAAAATTAGAAGTCTCTAAAAGTTTCTAGGTTGAGGTGAAGAGAAGTTGAAGATTTATTTATGTGTATTTTTATACAAAAAGTTTATAAAAGTCAAGATTTGTAACTATTCCACAAAAGTTACCTAAAAATTGAATACACCTTACTTTTATAAACTCTTTAAAAGTTTAAATTGAATACACCAAAACTTTTATAGATTTTTTAAAAGTCTATAAAAGTTCACATTGAATACAGCTTACTTTTATAAACTCTCTAAAAGTTTTAATGGAATACACCTAAACTTTTTTAGTCATTAAAAGTAATCAAAAGTCCATTAAAATCTCAATTGAACACTCCCTGCTTAATATCAGAGCAATAGATAATGGTTTGTGAAAACCTTTAGAAAAGATGAGGTTTTGATTACTGTAACCGTTATCTATAGTTACTATATAAATTGAGGCCCGCTAAGGGCACCCCACCATTTAATGAGGGCACCCAGTTAATGTGGGCACAAATCGATTTACCTGGGGCACCCAAAAATTAAACCCAAAATACCGAAAATGCCCTCGTGCAAAAAACCCTCTCACCCACCCTCGTGCAAACCCCCGGGCACCCCACCACCCCCACCACCACCACCACCCTCGTTCACCGAATTCCCGGTGGAAGAATTCATTTGTTTTGAACCGACCAAAGAGAGGAATCCCCGAAATCGTGTTCTCCGTCCCTCGCCGTGTGTTTCTCCTTCGTTGTTCTAGGTTTCTGCATTTTGTAGGGTCCGGTGTGTGAGCCGATTTCGTCTCCAAATTAGGGCTCGGTTGAAGATCGACGAATTAAGTTACATTTGGTAGAGTAGATGTAATGTGTGTGTGGCGGTTTTTTAAAATGTAAAAAAATTGGGAAATCGTGGTTCTCGCCACACAGCCGAGATCAGCCTCAACCGTCTCTGGCCTTGGCCGAGACATAAGCTAATATTTTTGGGAAGTCGCAGCCTCTCGCCACGAAGACCGGAAGAGTTAACTGCGTATTGGTTGTCCACTTCCGATAGGGTCTCGAGGCTCGGTGCGTCATAGGACGAGAGTCGCGAATCGAAATGGTCAATCCATCTCGGTGGTGTACAACCGAGAAATTTAAATAGGACTCGGTTATATAAGAACGATATATTGGAATACTTGTCGGTCATTGGTGACCGAAAATATGGGTTGTTTCACGAACCCGCTTGACCGCGATATGAGGAATGGATGAATTTGAACATTACAGCTTTCAAAAAATCTCCGTAGTCGTCAAACTAACAATGCAAGATTGAAAATCCAAAGACGACAATTTGCACCGAACCTTAATTAATTATAAATCTCCGTAACATTCAAACCGACTCTAAAAAGGGTCCATCCATAAGTAAACAACAATTAAAACACAACACAACATTTGCATATACATAGAACATTCTGACGAATTGGCAAAATTTCTAAATGTTTAGCCGTCTAGGTACAAGCTTTAACCTACGGTGTATCTAAATCTACAACAGTATGGTGGCTTCATGATCAGCGAGCTTGCAATGGGCGCGATGTCTCGAAAAACGAATCCATCTCGCCAACCTTTGGCGCAATCCTCAACGTACCGATCCCACGATGGATATAAGGATGGCAAATGGTGCATTCACATGCAACCGCACCACAAAGTGAACAGTAGAACATAGAAGATATTGTCACAAACCCGATTAAGGGGGAAACAAACCAATTCACAAAAAAATCATAGAACTTACCCTAACCCAATGGATATTCCTTTCATTCGCCATTGCAATGATAAGTCTGTTGTGCAATGACGACGTTGGAGTACTACGTAGAGGTAGGAATGTAGAGGCACTCCCATGCGAGAGGTTGACGAGAATGACATTGAATGCGGTGGATACTAACAATCCCATGTCCGGGAAGTGTCAACCATTCTTTGAAAGATGCCCCTCTTGCTTCTCTCGGGCAATGCACCGCATTCTTGACAGCTCGAAACTCGAGCCAAGCACTTCCCGCCATAGGTATTCATACCCGATAATCTCATCGTACATCCGTCTACGCACAATCCTCCACCCGTCTACGTCGGCAAGTCCAAGCCCATAGGCTATACACCTATATCCACAATTCCCATCGGAAACCACATCGATAATGGCATCAACATGTGGCAACCAATCCGGTTCTAAGCAATGACTATAAGCCATGTTAGATCCACTTTGCGTGCGTCGACTGGCACGACGCATTTGTGGAACCTTGCATTTCTTCTCGCCTAGAAGCTTTTGTGGAGTGGGAGGACTCAAATCCGATTGGAGATTGGGGTGCCTCCGGTTGGAGACCCCGATGTCCTCACACCCGCATCCTCAACTTCCCGCTCGCACTCCACAAAAGACGAAGGTGGACTAATCTCCCGAGCCGCTCACTTTCAGCCCTCCCCCGCATCCTCAACTTCCTCCTCCCCCTTATCCAATCTTCCTCATGGTGTCGTGATTGTGCCTCCCACAAATCACGGTGACATACCATAAGGAGTCGCATTCTCCTTGACGTTAATTTGGAAAGGGCATCCACATTTCTTCGTACTAGTGTGAGTCCTCGCCTTTTCATCATTCCTTGATTTCTTTAAAAATTTTGCCGCTTTCCCCTTCCCAACTCTCTCGAGCCGGTCCCCTATATGTCCCGGACTGTCACAGCAATTTTCACCCTTCCCCTCGCGCTTAATGCCCCCGCATCCGAGCGCTTCGTTACTAACACAAACTTGTTCTCGCCACCAATCGCCAAGCCATGAAATTGCCGCTTCTCGAGAGGGGAATGGCTTAGAAGGTGTAAAAGTGTCATTGTAGTCCTGGAAAATTACAAGATAACGGCATTACCTGCAATACAAACAAAGTGTAACATTATAATCAACCAAAATGTACAAGACAATCACAAAAAAACCCAAAAAATAGGTTCTCGGTTGTACAGCTTCAAACTTTCTTCATAGTCTCGTTTACGTGAGACCGAGAGTTACCATTACCCTCGGTCGTTTCATACCGTGACCTACGTGAAACCTCTCGGTCCTCTGCGACCGAGACATTACCATACATCTCGGTCTTGCGAGGCCGAAACAATCGCGCACCCAGACAGATACTTCGGATAACCGCAAAAAAAACACAAAAACATTTGCAACATTACCTCTAGTACGACCTCCTCTTGCACCGAAGCAGTACAATCCTCCATTATATAGTGGAAACAAGTTCGGATTTGAAGAAATTACCAAACCCTACGTTGACAAACAAATCATCATTTTCACTGTTATACGCAACTAAACAGCTTCAAAAAACCCGAAAATGGTTGTCAAACATTGTTACCTCGCTGTCGGACGAGCAAGAATCGATCAGCTCTTCGCCAAACGCAATGTGGCTGTGGCTTTGTGGTTGACGCTTGCTGGTGGGGTGCCCTAACTCCTTGTCGAAATGGTTTGTGGGGTTTGAACCATTATATATATACAGGGGCAAAATGGTCTTTTCCATTTTTGCTGGAATTTTTACAAATAAGCTGGGTGCACTCATTAAATGGTGGGGTGCCCTTAGCGGCCCTCTATAAATTAGAGACTCGACCCACTCATCGACTTCGTGTGATTTCTCTCTTCGACCAAGCCTTCAAACACCAAACACCCCTAACCTTTTCGAGCGCTTTGTCTCTCATGCAAACCCTAAACTCTTCGACTTGTTCTCGTTAGATCTCATGAGATCTGAAGTCGTCGTAAGCGCAGGCGATCTCGGTGACCGACATTGTTGTTCTACTAAAGATGAAGAAAGTAGAGGCGAATATATTTAGAGTTCTTCACCAGTTCGTGATCTTTGGATCACCATTAGAGGAGCTACACTAACTAAGTACGTTGAGATTTTCACATCTAGAAACCCTAACTTTCTTAGTCTGTCGCGATTTCTCAACTCATTTTGGGGCTCGATTTGTGTTCATATTTGTTTCCTTCATATGTAGCCAAAGATTATCTGCTAGTCCACTTGAGCCAAAGGTATGCCATCGGTTATTGGTTTGGTGTTTATTTGGTTTGATTTTCGTTTTTCGGTTTTAAGTCAAGCATTTTGTTTGGTTTGATTTGTGTTCTACGGTTTCAAATTTTTATTAGTACTTGATTTGAAACAAATATTGTTGATTTGAGAATTCAGATTCCAACATGGTCAATGCATTTAGTTTCAGACTTACTAGATCTGTTTTTGTTAGATGTTGTGTATATGGAAATTTGAAGATTGAATTCTTTTTTTTTTGCATTTTAATGAATCTTAAAATTGGAGGCAACAATGGGATTCTTAGAAGCTCTGTGGAATATCTCTCCCCATTGAAAGGGTTCCCTGCTACCGCTACAACATTATCCTCGAGACGACCGAATGAGAATTCGGATCCTGCTCGAAGGAAGAAGTGATGCCCGCTTTGCATGCAGAGCTGCGAGCGAGAGTTGGCGAAAATCTTGGCCAATGTGTTTGAGAAACCATCCCCCAACACCAAAACCAAAGCCACAAAGCAACCATTGCCTCAGTGGCTTCAAAGTGCTAAGCTAAACTGCAATGGCATTGTAAATAAAACCACTGATCAGATTTAGGTATGAATTCAATTCATATTTTGTTAATAAAACCACTGATCAGATTCAAGTCTGGTCAGTTGTTCAAACGGTGCTAGAGTATGCAAGAAATACGGTTTTATTTGAGTTAATCATGTACTGAGTTTATTGGTTTGGTTGAATCTTCTTGAGAAAAATCTCGAATCGAAACATTGATTGTCAATTTGTGCTTGCATTTTAATGTTTATTTTTTGACCCAAAAAGGAAAATTGATAACTTTATGAACATTACAGAGAAGCAGGGATGTTCATGTCACAACGAGTAACTCGTAAAATCAATTTAAATTTGTGCTTGCATTTTAATGCTGATTTTTTAGTTTATTTGTTTAGTTTAGTTTTGTTATCCATGTCAGCTCAATCTAATAAAAAGCCCGTTGGCTCTTTTATTGCGAATGAACTCTTAATGATTGTGAGAAAGCATGTACATTATAAATTAGTACTTTTCATGGTGACTTGTTTTGTTTTGTTTTGTTAGAGTGAAGTTAAGTTTTTGTGTACCGAAATTTATAGCACTCCTAGGCTCTCAAGTGACCTTACTTGTTTTTGGAGGAATTCTCTTTGCTTCTTCTCATCACTGATGAGTTGCCAGTGTTGGTTTTATAACAATGACATAACCTCAATCGCAAATTATGTATGCATTTTATGAAAAATTAATTATAAATGTAAAATAGATTCGTGGAATTTGATACTGTGATACATAAATAACTTAATTTATAGCATGTTTGAAGGCAATTAGCTCGAGTGTTCATATCTAGATTCTAGTGTGCTAGTATGGGTAAATGTTTTTGCTCATGTAGAAATCATTTATTGATCAAAGGACGTTGATAAATTTTGCCATGGTTCAAACTTAGTGCTAGTATAGAATCCATTACCTAAATTGCTACATTGATTACTAACTATAGCATGAGACTTGGCATCACTTGAATGCAATGATTTACTTTCTGAGAAAACCACGGTATCAATTTCGAGCTCTCCATTTCTACAAATAAACGCCCAATTAAAAGCTCACGGTGTTTTAGAAAGCCAATATACGAAGGAAGAGCGTGCGGAGAAAGTCAGGAAACTCGTCAAAGGATTGGAAGGTAACAACAACAATCAAAGTCGATATGAGAGAAATTGTAACAGTTGTGTGTCATCGACCTAATGGGCAGGTTTGTATTATTCATATTCTTTAAGAGTTTTTTTGAAGAACGATCATGGGACTTAATTTAATAACCCCTAATAACCCATGTTTCCATATAGGTGCATTGTTGGCTTTATGCTTAGTAATTTTGCCTCTTCTACGGAGCAGCAGGTAATCACTTTTTCTTATTTCATTTTCTTTCTTGAAGGTGAATGTTGGATGTATTTTTAATGGAATATTTTGGATGTGTTTTAAGGTACGTATTTGGCATCATTTGCTTGTCTAACGATGCAAACATAGTTCCTTAAAATTTATGATCTCTATATTTGTTTGGAGGTATTTGGCTACATTTGTATTTTCTTTCTTAGTCAATATTGATTTTATAATCTCTATTTTATTTTTTTTGGTTTGATAAAGGTGTCGTTGTAATCAAGGTATTAGTTTATTTTCATTAATTTTTTTTTATTGACTTCGTGAATTTCAATTAGTACATTAGGGCTTGCATTTATGTATGAGACTAATGTATCAAGTTTTGGTCTCCTATTGGTTTACCTTCAAAAATTAGTTCATCTATAGGAATCCTAGTGCATTTCATTGGTACTAATAAATTTACTGCTATTTTCCGCATTAATTGTTCTTGTGTAATCCCATGAGATTTGTGATCTCATCAAAATTAATAATAGTAGGAGTACTAGCGCATTATAGATAATTAATGCTTTGTTAGAGACAGTATGCGATGACCCCTTCTCAAATTAGGGCACCGCCTAGCCTAATCTTGTCGTTAAGCCCTAACCTTACCCTATAAGACTTAAAAAGGGATTAGTCAGCCTATTCAAAACCAAAAAACTTACCAATTAATTAGTTTTCAAATGAATATAAACATTTACCTATCTTATGTAAATTCACAAGTCATAGTTAATTTAAAAATTTACTTACTTAAAAGTTTATTCAGCGGAAGTCTTAAAACATTATGCCTAACAATTGTGAAAAAACTAGGAAATAAAGATCACATGCATATCTAATGAAACGGCGATGTATAACATCATGTGTCTGGTCAAGGTACTACTCTCTCAACCCATAATATACAACCCCAAAAGTATATGTTATAAATATCAAAATAATACATCAAAAATCAAAACCTACAAAATTTGGTGTAGCAACACTCCACTGGCTCAGAGGTAGTCGCCGATCTTCTCTTTGCCTGGCCTGCTGCTCGACGGATCTGCACCCTCCGTCATAAAAAGGACGGTGAGTACAGGAAAGTAGAAAGTAATACTAAGAGACATTTGTTCACATTCTCAAAAATGCAACAAGTATCAAAAAGCATAATAATAATAACAACTATGCTGAAAGGAAATCATGCAAATAGATACTTTAGTTAAACAAAATGAAACTGACACTAGGCTAAGTAGTACTGATTTAGGGCCGATCGGTCGGGACTCCTATCCTAATGCCATTTCCACTATATAAGGATGGAGCTGTGTTCTACATCTCTATGAAGGTCGTAATTGCACTCTACGCCTTTATAATTATCCCAAATGTCAGTCAGCTGGGATGTATACTTGCCAACAACCCCGAGTCTTATAACTCGTGAAGTCACCCAAGTTATGCTTGCCAACAACCCCATGTCCCATACCCCGTGTGTTGCACAAGATAGTGAAGAGATCTCGATCACCTTGGAAAGTCTAGTGACCCCGTATGTCCGCCAGATCTCTATCATAAGATGGTTCTAGATGCAACTACTTTCATATTCAAAGAACAACACGGTATTGGAATCCAACAAAACAAATTGCATACTAATGCACAAAGGACATACATTCACAACACTATGTATTACCTACTTAATAGCATGCTATTTCACTGACCACATATATTAACAATCAAAGTGACATAGCACATGATTTGGAATCAATGAAATCATTTAATTAATAATCTATAGCATGAAAGCAATCTCATAAAATAAGAAAGAACAACAAGTCATGGTATATGAAATACATGGCAAATCAGTCCAAATAACTAGGAATAAACAAATGAACAAGAATGAAATGTAAATAAATATCTCAATCATTTTACTTACAACCTACGCATTTTCCTAAGCTATTTCGGCTTCCCAACACCTTGAAACTCGTATTTGAATCCCCGAAACACTTCCCTAGGTTCCCGATACGATATAATATGTTTTTGAGTGTGTTTGAACCTTTACATAGGGTATTAGACTCATTTGTAGTGTTTAAGGAAATTCTTGAAAATTGCAGTTTTTCATGCTATCATAGAACTTAGCGCACTAATGAACTTGATTAGCGCGCTAATGACCTCATTAGCACACTACCAAGGTTTCTCTAGCGCGTTAATCAAAGTTAGCATGCTAACTGACCTACCTTGTGCATTATGTATAGTAAAACTTAGAATTCTGCAAACAGAATTCTGAGTTTTCTCCATACATAGGCTATGTTAATGCCCTAAACACCTCCACAGACACTTCCATAGTTCTGAGACATCATTACCAACACAAAACAACAACATATAACCTAAAATCCATGAATTCATGTATTTGAACTAAGTCTATGGTGCAGAGAAGTTACATAACTAGCTTAATGACTCCTTCACCTTCAAATTCAACTTGGTTGCTAGTTTTCTTCTTCCTCCAGCAGCCTCTCATCCAGCAAGTTTTGCTTCCAAGCTAAGTAATTGAAATGAGAGAGTTTGGTTTGATTAAGTTGATCATAAGCTATATATATGGGAAATGGATATGGTTGATTAATAACCATTGATCCTCATGTGCATACGTGTCTCGAGGCTCACCTGGTGGTCCACATACTAACACATGTCCCACTTACTTATAACAAGTGACACCAACTTGTAACACACATGGTATTTAGTTATGTCAACACGTATCTCGAACTTCATCACATGGCTATTGTTTTAACTTACTAACTTAGGTATACTTAATATATTATCAATCATAGCCCATAAAAATCACCATGAAAACTATATAAGACTTATGCCAACTTACCACATCACTCTTTACCTCGGTCCCACGCCGACACGCATCTCAAGGCGCATTCCCACACACGTCTCGACACCTATTCATAAGTAGGAATGACTTAGTAGTCTACACATATACAATACACTAAGCATACATCATTACAAATATAACATATACCTCGATCATCTCACCTCGGTCACTAAACGTATATCGAAGCGGGTCCAATGTCACGGGTCATTTGATCCTGATTAAGATATTAAACTCAAATTAGAGATTTGGGTCATGACACAATACCAGAGCTGCCATGGAAAATACTAACAAAAGTTGAACCAACAAAACTTCCTGCAGTGGCTGTTGTATTGATTTTAGAAGTCAGAGATGGAAATTGAATCTACATACATGGACACTAAGGGATTCTAGACACTTGTTCAGTTGGCAAGTTTATGATCATTCACAAATAACAACTTTCCATTTCGAATGTATTGTGTCAATTTATTGAATAGTAGGATTTAGTGTCTTTTTTCTCTCAAATGGTAATGCACCCTTTTTTTTTCTCTTCATTTTTTTCCACACATAGAGCAGTTTTCTTGAAGAATCTAGGTTCTCAAAGAGAATAATATTTTTGATTTTCTAGAAAATTCATTTAGCCAACTAATGAAAATAGTTTTTTCATGATAAAATTTAAAATTAGAGGAAAGAAGTTAGCTAATGGGCAAGGGAGGAGTAAATAGAAAAGTATTTCCCCATTTTGAACTTCAGAGCAGAAAAAGTTTTCCTTTCTCTTGTCTTCGTTTAATCTTCTTATGCATCTTTTTTTTGCTATTTTCATATGCTTTTGTGGTGATTGTAGTGAAGAACTGAAGAAGGGACTATTTGATTGCAACAATGTTTACTGAAGTACTAGACACCAAGTTTGTCAAATGGGTCCGAGATGAAGCTCTCAAGGTATGCTTCCACACTTTTACGTTTCAACATTTTTCCCTTTTCAAGTGCTAGCCATTTTTCAAGTACTCTAACTTGGATTGGATTGGATTGGATTCAAACTTCCTCCTTTTTCTTTTCTCTTCAATCTTGACTCTAACTAAGTGTTGGGTTTTGGGGTTCATACGCAGCGGAAAATTCAAAACAAATTTTGAAAAACCCTAAAAAGATCGAAAATAAGTTCCATTAAACTAGATCTACAAAAGTAAATCATACCTTAATCCGCAATTTCCTTCTCTAATTGGTCGATTTTCAAGATGTTCAAGTGCGCGTCCTCTATCAAAAATCCACACACGAATGGTGACTACAATTTGGGGTGCTAGCCCCAAGAGAGATGAAAAACGTTTCTCTTATAACAAATCGTAAGGGCTTTTATGTCATAAATAGTAAAAACAAAAATCTTATATCGTTTTAGGGTTTCACCCTTTATTTATGTGTAGATAAGCCCTCACTTAAAATTCTATTCGCAATCAAACTATTGTATTTAGGCAGTTTAAGCAAATTACACATATGCCCGTATTAATAAGTTCTCATATAACAAATCGTAAGGGCTTTTATGTCATAAATTTTATCATATAAAATTCATTGCTCTGAACCAATTGAAATTGCACAAAGCCATTCTTTCTGTGCGATCGAATAGGTTTAAAACCATTAAGAAAGGCTTTTGTGACGGTTAAAAACTGTCACAAAAGGTCTTTTCTCTTCTAGTGGCATCTAAGTTTATACATGTTTGGCTTCCAAAGCACATGGCAAACCAGTTTCTCTTCTACATTGAGACCCCAACTAACCCATCTTCCATTCAAATCAACAAGAAATTTACATTAAATGATACCCAAAGTAACCCATCGTACGTGGTCTCCTTATTAAGAAGGCCAGTTTCTCTTCCACTAATTAAGTTAATTATGTTATCTTCTTTACATTAAACCGATGAGAAAAGAACCTATCTCTCACCCACAAAGGCGACCAAGAAAGCACAGCGAACAACCCGGTCATATGCCCAAAAACAATCTGCTTTGGCGGCCTAGGCATCAACACCTTCTTCGCTACATGACGAGCAAACACAGTTGCATTTGTTGCTTTGCCTCCTTGTGAAGCCCTCGCTCTCTCCTCTATAGCCTCTTTGAATTCACTATAAAGCTTCCAGTTTGGAAACTTCATCATTCTGTCAATATTGGCGCTCCCAAAATTTGATATCACCGCGCCAGGCACCACAAGAACCACATTGATCCCAAATGGCCTCAGCTCGACCCGCAAGGTGTTGGTCATGGCGTGCACTGCAGCCTTGCTAGTGCAGTAAGACCCAGCCCAGGGTGTGGGCACTCTCCCAACCACGCTGCCCACATTCACAATGGTTCCGCAGCCATTTGCGACCATGTGAGGCACTACTTGTTGCACCAAACGAAGCTGCCCCAAAGCATTGACTTCCCAAGCCTTTGTGACCTCTTTCAACGGGATCTCTGCGAGAGGGCCTATGCTTCCAATGCCAGCATTGTTGACGATGATATCAATCTTTCCGTGTTTTTCGATCGTGGTGGCTACAGCAGATGTCACACTTTGGTCGGAAGACACGTCCAACTCTATGGTTTCGATGTTGAGGGATGAAAAGTCTGAGATATCTTTAATTCGTTGGGGGATGTCGGAGGCAACCACGCAGCAGTTCTGCTCTGCGAAAGCCTTGCAGTACTCGTAGCCGATGCCTCCTTTGGCGGAACCCGTGATTAACACCACCTTATTATTGGTGTCTCCCATTGTTCGATCAAGTAATTAATAACTTGCACAACTATTTCTATGATCAAAAGTTTCTATATATATATATATATGATCGATAAATTTATCATATATTCTAAGGCAGAATATGCTCAAGCTAGAGAAAGTCATATATGAGCTGCATGCCACTGGTTTGGGCGGAGAATTTGATTTATGTGTAGGTATATGATCCATCGATAAGATTAATCGCTCAAGTAATATAAATTGGACTTGGTGAATATGCTGTGTGTATATGCGCGATGGTATGTAGCTAAGGAAGCTAAGCTAGCACGCAGGCCTTTTGTCGCTTGTTATTTCTTATAAGTGAACCAATCAATTGCAATGTAATTAAGTATGCACTTTGATTAGGAAAATAATGACAGCCGGCTGGGGCTTGTTTGGCATTGGTAATATTGTATATAGTATGTTGTTAGCATTAGTTGGGCTTCTTTATTTTAAAATAAGAAAAAGCAATATTAGTAAAGGCAAAAAAAGAAAAGAAAAGCAATATTAGTTGGGGGTTTGACAACGACAAATTTAAGCATAATCTTTTCTGCGTTACACTAATTTAGAATTCCGCCCATAGAATTACAATTTAGAACCATTGTAACATATATCTCAGAGTACAAACATTGATGGTGGAAGTATCTTTTTTCTTTTGGTAGGTAGCTAGTGGAAGTGCCTTTGTGAGCAAATTACTCGGTTTGATATGATGCATAGAACAGTGGAAGAATTGAAGACATTTTAGATGGGTTATGTCAAATCAACAGTAAATAAGCGGCTGGCACTTGGCCCCTCATAATTTAACTTGAATAACTCTATGATAACACTGCTTATGACACTAGTTTTGACACTGCCTACGTGGCAGGTGACATAGCAAAAATGGCAATGTGATGTGGCGATGTGAGCCGGAAATATGGGGTGTCAAATTGAGTGTCACCATAACGGAAAATATCAGAAGCACACTTTTGACAACTTGATTGACATCATGTGTTTGATGCGGTTAATTGGAGTTGGTGAAAAATAATTGTCAAATCAATTAACAAAAAAAAATCAAATATGATTTCGAAAAAAAAATCAAAAAAATGAAGAGCAAAAATATCATTAAAGAATTTTTGTTTCGAATCTCGTCTACCAAGAAGGTGAGCTCAAAGTTTGAGCAAAGCCAACAAATGAATCTTGGTTATTATTGTTACTTTCTCAGAGATTCGATTCTTCCATGGACATTTCATCAACATCGAGGTATGCTAAATATTTGGCTATATTGTTATGATAAGTTTTAGTGTTAATTTAAATTTTGGCTATATATGTTGATTTGCACGCATAGGCTTCGAGTGGATCGATTAATTTTTTTTAATTTTTTTTTTATAAATCTATAATTCTAGTGTTATATCCTTTTTTTTAACAAATCTCTAATTTTAGTGTTGTATATTGATTTAAATGTTAGTTATATTGTTATGTATAAGTCATTTGTGCAAAAAAATCAATAAATAAATAGACATGCAGGTCGACTTTGCAATGTATACATTTGAGTTTAGATTATGTATATACCAACATTGACAAGCTTAGGGCTTCAAGTGGATCGACTAATTTTTATTTATTTTATTTTGTACAAACTTATAATTCTAGTGTTATATCAACTTGTAAACATGGGGGTTGACTTTCCAATCTATACTTTAGAGTAAAATGTATTTATATATATACCAACGTACATTGGCACGCTAAGGGCTTCGGGCGAAGCAACCAATTTTTTTTTTTTTTTACAAATCTCTAATTTTAGTGTTTATATTAACTTGTATTGGTCACTTATATGTAAAAAAATAAAAATAAAATTGGACATGGGTTGACTCTCCAATATGTACTTTAGAGTATAGGGTATATCTATACCAACATTAATTGGCACGCTAAGGGCTTCGGGTGGATCAACCAAATTTTGTTTTTACAAATATCTAATTTTAGTGTTTATATTAATTTGTAGTAGTCACTTGTATGTAAATAAAAAAATCGGACATAGGGTTTACTTTCCAATGAGTGCCTTAGAGTATATGTGTGTATATACCAACATCGCAACGTTAAGGACTTCGAGCGGATCAACCAATATTTTTTTTTTTTTTTTTTTTTTTTTTTTTACGAATATCTAATTTTAGTGTTTATATTAACTTGTATTAGTCACTTCTATGTGAATAAAAAAATTAGACATGGGGTTGACTTTTCAATGTATAACTTAGAGTAAAGGGTTTATATACACCGACTTTGGCACGCTAAGGGCTTCAGAAGGATCAACCAATTTGTTTTTACAAATCTTTAATTGTAGTGTTTATAAAAAAAAATCAGACATGGGTCAACTTTACAATGTGTACCGTAGAGTATAGGGTATGTATATACTGACATTGGCACGCTAAGAGCTTCAAGCGGATCAACTAATTTTTTTTTTTTTTACAAATCTCTAATTTTAGTGTTTATAATAATTTGTATTAGTCACTAATATGTAAATAAAAAAAATCGGACATGGGGTTGACTTTACAATGTGTACCTTAGAGTATATAGTATGTATATACCAACATCGGCACGTTAAGGGCTTAGGGCGGATGAACTACTTTTTTTTTTAACAAATCTCTAATTTTAGTGTTTATATTAATTTGTATTAGTCGCATATGTATATTAAAAAAATCGGACATGGGGTTGACTTTCCAATGTTTAACTTAGAGTATTAGGTATGTATATATCAACATTTGCACGCTAAAGGCTTCGGGCGAATCAACCAATTTCTTTTCCTTTTTTTTTCTTATAAATCTCTAATTTTAGTGTTTATATTAATTTGTATTAGTCACTTATATGTAAATAAAAGAAAATCGGACACGGGTTGACTTTTCAATGTGTATCTTAAAGTATAGGGTATGTATATAACAACATTGGCACACTAAGGGCTTCGAGCGGATCAACCCATTTTTGTATATTTAAGTCACTTATATATAAAAGAAAAAAATATTGAACTTTTGGTTAAAATTTACTAAAATTGAGTATCTTGAATTAGTCACTTATTTGTAAATAAAAAAAATTCGGACGTAAGGTTGACTTTCCAATGAGTGCCTTAGAGTATAGGTATGTAAATACCAACATTGCCACGTTAAGGGCTTCGGGCGGATCAACCATTTTTTATTTTTTTTATGAATATCTAATTTTAATGTTTATATTAACTTGTATTAGTCACTTATATGTAAATAAAAAAAATCGGACATGGGGTTGACTTTTCAATGTATACATTAGAGTATAGGGTATGTATATACCGACATTGGCACGCTAAGGGCTTCGGAAGGATCAACCAATTTTTTTTACAAATATCTAATTTTAGTGTTTATATTAATTTGTATTACTCACTAATATGTAAATAAAAAAAATCATACATGGGTTGACTTTACAATGTGTACCTTAGAGTATAGGGTATGTATATACTAACATTGGCACGCTAAGGGCTTCAGGTCGATCAACCAATTTTTTTTTTTTTAAATCTCTAATTTTAGTGTTTATATTAACTTGTATTAGTTGCTTATATGTATATTAAAAAAATCGAAAATGGGGTTGAATTTCCAACGTATACCTTAGAGTATAGGGTATGTATATACCAACATTGCCACTTTTAAGGCTTCGGGCAAATCAACCAATTTTTTTTTTCTTATAAAACTTTAATTTTAGTGTTTATATTCATTTTTATTAGTCGCTTATATGTAAATAAAAGAAAATCGGACATGGGTTGACTTTTCAATGTGTATCTTAGAGTATAGGGTATGTATATACCAACATTGGCATGCGAAAGACTTCGACGGATCAACCCATTTTTTTTATATATAAGTCACTTATATATAAAAGAAAAAATATTGAACTTTGGGTGAAAACTTTACTAAAATTGAGTATCTTGTATTAGTCACTTATTTGTAAATAAAAAAAAAATTCAGAAATGGGTTTGACTTTTAAATGTGTACCTTACAGTATAGAGTATATATACTAACATTGGCACGCCAAGGACTTCGGGCGAATCAACCAATTTTTTTTTTTCTTATAAATCTCTAATTTTAGTGTTATATTAACTTGTATTAGTCACTTATATGTAAATAAAAAAGAAACCAGACACGGGGTTGACTATAATGTGTAACTTAGAGTATAGGGTATGCATATATCAACATTGGCACGCTAAGGGCTTTAGGCAGATCAACCATATTTATTTATTTATTTATTTTTACAAATCTCTAATTTTAGTGTTTATATTAACTTGTATTAGTCACTTATATGTAAATAAACAAAACTTAATAATCTCTAACATGTGTCTATTGTTTGATGGAATTGAATTAAATTTCAACTTAAGCTTTTACATTTATTCTATAAGAAATCTAAGTTAATTAACAATTAATTAATTTAGATTTGACAAAGTTAAAATTGATAAATTAATAAAATGTGTATGATTTGGTTTTAAATGTAGTGAAATCTAAGGGCAACTATTAAGTTGGTAGAATTAGACTTGCATGTAATTATTCTAAAATTTCATGGACAAAATGGAAAAAATTATATGCCTTGTGTAGGTGGACCAATGTAGGAAACTAAGTGCATGCTAAGTGTCATATTAAAAAGGACAAGTGGTTGTTAGTGATGATGTAGTGGGTGTGTTGTCTCATTTCAAGACACACAAAGTGTAGAGTGATTCCTAGCCACATAATAAATGAGAAGTTTCTAGAAATACTCTAATGTGAGTCCAAGTGGGGTAGTAACTTAAGCACCAAGTTTTCTTTTCTTTTGTCCAATTTGAACAAATGAGAAGAGAGAGAACGAGAGTGCAATGGGGAAAATGGGAGGAAGAGAGTAGAATCGGTGGCGCGATGAGAAGAATTTGTTGGAGTTCTTGAAGATCAAAGAGAAGTTGATGCTTGGTAGCATATATCTAACTTGGATTAAGCTAGAAGACAACACCATTGAAGCTATAAGTAAGTTCTTTCCCAAAATTTTTATATCTTTGATTTAAATCCTTTAGTTTGAACATTTTTTTGTTATTTGGGCTTGAAAGGGAGTAGATTAACCCCTATCTATCAGAGATTTCCATGGTTGAGATTTAAATTTGTGATTGTGTTGCTTCTTTGATTTGGGAATGGATATGCATGGTATGAAACATCTTTGTTGAGATCGAGATCTATGATGTTGTTAAGTTAATGTTGAATCAAAATGTTATGTGATTTATTTGTAGGAAACTATACTAACTTTTGAGCATTCAATTAATGAATTCAAGATTTTTTGGAGGTTTGTTGATGTTCTTGAGGAAATAGAGTTCCATTGTAGAACTCCTTGATTCAAATGATGTTAGTGATGGGTTAAACTTACTTGGACCATTATAAATATATTTGGTTTAGCTCTAATCAAATTTCTGGGTTTAATAAAGTTTTGGGGCAAACTGGAGAGGTAGAGTCGAGACTAAATTCAGTTCGAGACATTTTCGACTATCCTGCAACTTGAGCTTGCTCAAGTAAGTTTTTGAGAAAGCTCAATAATAGCATGCCGACCAGTTATAAGTTTTAAGCTTGCACAAAATATTTTGAGTTAGCTCTATAGTATTAAGCCTGCTCTAAGTTTATATGTTTACTCAATCAATTTAAGGTTGTTTCAATTAAGTTTTGAGTTTGCTGAAAATCCAACATTTATCAAATGAGAGCATACCTAAAAACAATAAATAAATCAAATTTAAAAACCTATAACATATCTAAACTACTTCAAAATGAAATCAGGGACCTAGCTGATTAGTGTCGAGTATCGGTGATTGGTTTGGAGGCGTGTAGGAAGCGCAAAAGCGTGTTTTCACGTAGCTTGGAGGTAAGTAAAACCAGATGGAGAATGTTTTTTTAATCTTGTTGCGTATTACTTTTTAGTATATTAGAGCTTACTGTGTAGTTTCCTCGAGTTCATACACACTTTGAGCTGATCAGCACTAGGAAAAAGACTTAAACTGACATAAGATGATGAAGGTCGGATGGTAAGACCTTTATTTTTTTGGCTAATTTTGTGGCTTATACTATAGTTTTTTTTAGTAAAATACTTTTTACCTTATCCTAAAATGTTTTTTCCTGTTGTAAATTGAGTTGGAACTTGCTAAGAACTAGAGAAGGAAAATAGAAGACTAAGAACTTCTACTACTACAAACTACTATTACAAAGGAGAAGATAAGAAATGAGATAGTTGGAATGAGAAGTTTTCATTCAACTTGGTGTGTGAATTACAATGGGGTTGACACCCTTTATATAAGTCATTTGGTGATGATGATAATTGTACTTATACAATGTGTACAAGTTATACATACACCACAAGTCATACAACACATCACAAGCAACATAGACAATACATTAAAGAGTTGGTATACATTGGAGAGGATTACAAGTTACATGACAATACATAGACAACTGGAGGTACTATTAAGTGAGAAATACAAGTTACATGACTACACAATATGTTGGTGTACATGCATGGTCATCCATATTCCACAACACTCCCCCTTGGATGACACTTGCTTAGAGATTGTGCCTCATTAAAACCTGTACTAGAAAAACCCTGTGGGGAAAAAATCTAGTATAGGAAAAAGAATACAATGTTCTCATCAATCTTGATAATATTGTTGATTGCCTCATTAAAAACCTTGCTAGGAAAACCCAGTGGGATAAAACCATAGCTAAGGAAAAGAGTGCAACACATTGATACACTTTGAGAGAATATATATACGCCTCGTTAAAACCTTTACTAGAAAAACCCCGTAGGGAAAAAAATCTAGTATAGGAAAAAATACATTGCTCTCATAAATTTTTTATACGGAGCATAATAATGTTATGATTGCCTCATTAAAAACCTTGCTAGGAAAACCCAGTGGGATAAAACCATAGCGAAAGGAAAAGAGTGCAATACACTAATCAATCTAGATAAAGAGTTTTAATATTGTTAGAATTGCCTCATTAAAAACCTTTGCAAAGAAAACCTAGTGGGATAAAACTATAGCAAAGGGAAAAAGAGTGCAATACACTAACCAATAACTCATTTTGATTCTCCCCCTCATATTCACATGGGTGAGACATCTTGTGCATTTTGTTGCACATGGACATCGTTTTCTATATGAACCATTTAATGCTGAAGCATATGATTGTCACTCTTTTATGTATAGTACTTTCATCAAGTAATTGATTCATAACTTGTTGCTACTGAATGATCCTTTGAACTTTGAGCTCATATTAATTTATATATGGATCATAATACAACAAATTTAATGCAATTTGATGTGTTTCAAGCAATTTCACGTCATTCCTTTTGAATTGGCTTATATCTCCCCCTAATGGTGGGAAAATTGCTTCATCAAAGTGACAATTAATTAGCAAAACTTGCTATAAATAATTTCTCTATTAGGGATCCAAGGCATCTTATAATATAATTAATTGAGAGTTAAATCAATATACGTCTCCTATTGATTTGCCTTGAGATAATCTCCAGCTGATAAAAAAAAAATCAGTTCGATAAAGGATGTCCGTGCGAATTTACGATATTTTCGCATTATCGATGATTATGGATAATCAAATAGATCTTTTCACAAAATGAATGTCATTTGATTTATAACGACATTCGTTTTAATGTGCCTTATATATTTCAGAAGTTAAAGCCGATAATATTATACTCGATTAAATCATATTCATATAGATAAATTTTCTATTATTCTGAGCAGACTTCTTCTGAACAAGACATTAACAATAAAATGGTTGTACCAGATATTTCCTGAACTTTAGCTATCGCTAAGTTCGAATTCGAGAAATACTCATTTTTATATTCTAATGTAAACTCATCGCCCATATTTAGGTCACGATTTAAACACATGTCGATGTGCCTGTTTTATCGAGCCATTTTCAATGATAAAATTCATAATATTTTGCCTTTAATTTTGAAGGCATGGTAAAGGTCACAAAAATATTCGGATATATATATATATGACAATATTTAGGCAAAATAGCCTTTCATATATTACCAAAAAATGTCACAATTATGAGCGCTCATTGTCAATAATTATTTGCCCTTTGTAGTGGTGCACCACTTTTATTCCAATTTTTGGTGGAATTGTCAATACGACCTTTACCTGATATTTTTACATTTTCCACGTCCATAAATTTATTATTGCGATCATGATCATTATATGCAACATATGCTTTTTAATTTGAAGCTGAACTAATTGGACGGGATCGATATTATATTTATAATATATTATTATTTTACTCAGCTACCATGAGACAAGAAATCAATCCTTAATATTTATTGGATTGACGTGCGCACTCGATATTTGTTGCGGCAATAAATCGAGGCGGGCCACGTGACCTTATTTTTATTGTCTCATCAGTCATATTTCCACATAGCCTCAACATAGAGGTAATTAAAATTGCGGAATTATAATTAATACTTGACTGATTAAATTTTGTACCATGAGACCCAAATTACTCATTTTGAGCTTTTGGAGCATTACCCTTTTGGTATGTATATATATAACTCCATAAGGTGAAAAGATATATAAAGTGAAATATTCACTTTTCAAATCTCTAAAGAGAAATTGGCGAATGATTATGTATAACACACAATTTTGCATATATGCTTTATTCATAAATTGTAGTATCTAATTGTCATGACAAGTAATTCTTGTCGGTAATATAATAAAACAACAAATTCAACTATGGTTGACTAATATTTTGAAAGTAAATATAATATAAAATAATTTTCTCTTTTTATGTAAAAAACATAACATATGATTAAATATATGTTCACAACTTGATTTATTAATAAACAAAATATACTATTCGTATGAGTTGGTGGGACAACCTCCAGGTTGGGTGGTGAGACAAAGTCTACTTAATACCATGCCTCCTCGAACGGGATAACCCGTCTCCCTTTCAATGTTTAGCTTTACCGGGGATAAGGCTTACCCACTATCAACTCAAACTTATACCATTATTTGTATTATAAAATCAAGAATAGAACAATAACTAATCGTTTGTAGTTTTAAGAGAAAAACTATATGTCACACATTGACTTTTGATTTATGATGTAGAAGATCGTACAAGACGCAACTACATAGCATACTTTCGCAATCGGTGACGTTATAATGCATAGTATATGAATAAAGTATGCATATAGAAGTGATGCATGTAATAAAGGAAGCAACCATGATAAGATAGAAATAAATAGAATTTATTTAAATAACAAAAGTTATACCTTCCTAGCTTTGTCTCCTTAACAAGCCTTCTTGAACTTCAAGATCTCCTTAATGCTAGAGCAAGCTCGTGCTGATAACGTGTTCTAAATTGAGTTGGAACTTGCTAAGAACTAGAGAAGGAAAATAGAAGACTAAGAACTTCTACTACTACAAACTACTATTACAAAGGAGAAGAGAAGAAATGAGATAGTTGGAATGAGAAGTTTTCATTCAACTTGGTGTGTGAATTACAATGGGGTTGGCACCCTTTCTATAGGTCATTTGGTGATGATGATAATTGTACTTATACAATGTGTACAAGTTATACATACACCACAAGTCATACAACACCTCACAAGCAACATAGACAATACATGAAAGAGTTGGTATACATTGGAGATGATTACAAGTTACATGACAATACATAGACAACCGGAGGTACTTTTAAGTGAGATATACAAGTTACATGACTACACAATATGTTGGTGTACATGCATGGTCATCCATATTCCACAACATTTCCCACCAATTTTGCATGTTTTTTTGTTATGTGCTAGGTGATATTTGTGGGAACGCTATTGAAAACTACTCATTGAGAATGATTGGTGGTTAGCTTTTTAGCTTGAAATTTTGGAGTTGGAGAGCCAACTGGGACGTGGTGTTATCTCCTTTGTAATAGTAGCGCTATGATTACACTATATTTGATATTGCTGACGTTGTTTCCTTTTGTAACCATTTATGTAATAGATTTTAATCGAGTTAGTTACTTGTAAGTAAATCTTGCATTAAATGATTTTGATATAAATATATGTACTATAAACATTGATTGTATGTTCAATAAGGGAAATTCGAGTCTCGTTTTCGAACCTTTCGTTATTGTAATGGTTACACGCCTTTGGCCTGTATATATTTTTAGTACATTTATTAAACTATGTTGGTCTGCTCAAGTTTAAACTTAGAGCCGACCCAACACTTGGACAAAAAGGGGGACAGAAAGATGATCACGGTCAAATGGTAAAGCATTATAATATCTTAAATGTCATTAAGCGCACCAAGTCGAATCATTTTTCGAGTACAACTTATTTGTGCATACTCAACTTTCTTTCAGGTATACATAAATTAAACTTTGAGCACACTCATTAAAATATCAATATAGCAAAAAAGCTCTAAACTGCATAAACTACACTACACTTTACGAGTAGACTAAAAATTAATTTTGAGTAGACTCTAACCTAAAATGTTATTGAGCGCACCATGTAGAATCATTACATGAGCATACTCAACATTCTTTAAAGTATACATGTTTCAAAACACATTTCAAGTCCATATAATAGTCAGTATGTTCACATAAATACCAATCAAATACCAAATAAAATCAATTCTTCAAACATAGGATGATCAAAGGCAACCCAAATAGCAATACATCAAACAAGAAAGATGACACACTCAACAGATCGACAAGATTACCTACTTAGTGAATATCAGAGAGATTTGTTGCATTTTCACCACGATGCTTCCAGTCCCCTTTCGTTCCGCCACATCCGGAGCCTTTGCGAACAAGTTAGTCATCTGCTGCATAGTTGCCTCGTTAATGCTACCTCTGCATCCCCCTCCTCCGCTGGGTTCCTCATCACTATTGTCTAAGTGGCTTGTGCCACGTGCTAGAGATTGGTCAATTTTTTAAGAAGCCTTTTGTTTTTTTTGACTTTTTTTTTTGGTTTTTCATGTGGTATCTAAGGAACCGACTAATCCACTCTTGGGCATTGTGGGGCGGCCCTCCCAATCCATTTTTTCAATTCGCAAGACTCGAAATCAAGAAACCTATGTTTAATAAAAGAAAGCTGTTGTTTTCAACAAAAAAAGAAAGAAAGATGTTTATCATATATTTATATTTATAATATTAATTAATGATTATTATAAAACAAATTTTATGTAAATTACTAGTCTACTTTAAGATGCAAACTGTTTTTCTCTAAGAAAAGATGCAAATTATTTTTTATTAATACCCAAATTAAAACTAGAAATATCATTAATTAATAAAGACAATGATAATAATTAAAATTAAACAACACATTACCATTGAAATGAAATAAACATTACATTAGCAAACTTATATATATTGTAACTAAAATACGATATTACAATGCGCTTCGTAACACCTTAATTCATCATATTTGGGAGGAATATACAAATGAAGATGATTAAATAAAGAGAAGTGCTAGAATGACAATAGCAAGTCAAACCACAAAACACATTGGCTCACAAGAGCCATTCATGTGTGCCTAGGGTTGCAGGTATACACAAATCTCGATGCATAACACGCATGTCGAGATCACACGAAAGGCTTTTTGTGAGCCCATGTGTCTTGTAGTGTGACATTATTGTTGTCATTCTAGTATTTTCCTTAAACATATGTTATTTATTCTCTTTGTGGTTATTGCACGGAAAATGAATCGTCAGTCTTCAATGTTTCATCGGCAATTGTTGTCGTCCCTCAAAAGTAATAGTTCTAAAGTAATAGTATTGTCAAATTAATATATGTTTTTCTATTTTCTTGCGAGTAATCGGTGACATGTTGTCATATGGTAATAAATAGATTTACTAATTCATTGTAAATATATTTATATTATT